>JBBMKC010004291.1:0-19364 GCA_037834085.1 Bipalium vagum | reverse complement strand
TTTGATGGATAGCGCACCTGCTTTACTTATTAATCTTTTTCTCCCACGTTTTCCTTTGTGTACCACATATTTATAGGCTCGCTAATGGAATTATTATTTTTGTAAATATGAGGGATCCAGTCTTATTTATAAAAAAATATCTGGTATTTTACATTTTATCATAAATGATGAAAATTTTTGAAATATAAGATTTGATATTTTTTGTAACAATTCAATTTATTTTTTATAAAAATATCAGTCAAATTTAGTCTTTTATTATACTTCATCTAATGTGAACACCATCCATATTTTATTAATATTATTTTCTTTAATTTATGTCATTATAACAAAAACGCTCATTTTTTATGGGACACCCTAATATTATTTTCGAATACCTTAAGTTGCGTGTTACGTAACTATGTTTTGTTTGAATAGATACTTTTTATAACTCTGACGTCGTTTAAATGTGTAGTAAAGAAGAACTGGCTACTACACCAAAAATGTACATGCTATAACCAGAAGCATGAAAACAAAATAGCCATGGATGCGTTACCAAAAAACGCATAGGAAACTTTTGGATTTCAAATTAAACGATATAACGGTATAAGCTCTACTGAAGCCGAAAGATATTGAGGAATGTCTCAGTATAAATGAGTTATGCCTGGTTTCATTTATTTTCTAAAAATTATATACCATAAGAGTCGCAAAAAATCAAAATAGGATAATTCATTATTTTACATGCAAAAGGATTGATTTTAAGCTTGATACTCAATTGGAATTTATTATTAAACTCCATACATGGGTTTCTTTTATACACGTTTCATATTTTTAAAGATAACTGTACAGGAGAAAGCTCAGGTTGAGATTAATTACCTGCTTGACACACTACGCGTAGCAAATGACTATCACCTTGAAATGCATTGATAATGATTAATGTGCTAAAAATTTATACATATACCCTATACATCTGTTAATTTTCTATGTAAATAAATTATGTAATGTATTCATTTCATAATTACAATAAATTTTCATTTTTGTACGATTCTTTTATGGACACCCTGTATATTAAAAATTAAACTGTAAAAAATAGTACCTATGTTTAATAGGTTTCTTACTGCGACAGTTTAACATGAAAAATAAGTTACAGCCACTGAAAGTTTGAATATATCACAACAAATCAAACAATTTAATCAATCTGAGTCGACTGAGAATATGAAAAATTAAATAGAACTACAAAACAATAATAAAAATTATTTTCAGTGATTTCAACTTCATGACTATTAGTTCAGCAGATTAATATAATTATAAACATTCAGTTTTGTAAATGTTGAGGTTAATAAAAAGAATTACAAACTTTCGTATACACCCAAGTTATTTATTCTTAATTTATACTTATATGCAAATTAAGTTATTAAATTCAACCCAAATTTTCGTCCAGCCAATAATACACTTTATCACAATTAAATATACCATATCTATTAATAAAAGTACTTAAGATCTTCAAAAGTCTGGTCCTAAGGGGATCAGATACCTTTCTTCAATTTAATAATTACTGTTTTTAAACAAGATAAACTCAAAGAAAAATGCAAACTTTATTTAATAGTTCTGTTGAACTGCCTTAGCAAGTTCTGAGTATTTGACAAATAATGTGAATCATAAGAATGGTACACATGACCAAATATTTGATTGGCACCACTTTCCAATTTTCTGTCATTCAAAGTCACAATCTGAGATAATTTGAACCATATCATGCAAGGATCGATTTTAAATAACGATTTCAAAGACATTTCACAAATCTGGAAAAACATGAAGAATTTAAAATAAAAAATAAGATTAAATATTATGCCTTAAAAAGATGATTAAGGTCTGTTTTTGGTTTTAGTTTAATAGATTTAATTTGAAAATTATTGAAAAAATAAATTAATTTTACTCATAGATTAATATTTGGTGGAAAATATATTTAATTAATTATTAATGTTAAGATATAAAAATAAATCGATCGATACTAATCAGTATTATGATCAATTAACAAAATTAAAAGAAGTGATTTAGAAAAGAAAAGACGATTGTGTCCCAACAAAGATTTAACGACCTTAGTTTGGAAGTAATGCATTCAATGCCAAACTATCATTTATTTATGTAAAAATTTCCCTCCTCGATTCTAAACAGGAATGTAATGAATAATTTGTGCAATTTTTCACGAAAAGTTCAAAAGAAACTTTTCTCTGTGATAGAATAATAACTTAATCTGTAAAATGGTAAAAGATTGTTGACTGAGAATATGTGATTTAAATGAGTACTTTTATTATTAAATTTCAAAAATGCTTTTTAAATAAGATGAAACCTTTCCTTATCAAATATATAACACCATATTCAGACTGTAGCATAAAATGAAAGGCTTATAAACAAAAGGGATTTATCTTCTGAAATGTACAAAATGATCACGGTGAACCAAAACTATTGAAACCACACATTTATGAAATCATTGATTTCAACATGTTGTAACAATTAATATTAAAATGTTCATATTTGGTTCGTAGACAGATTAAAGATAATGATTTATTGTAATAAAGCTTTATCAAGTTTTCCTTTATTAATTGATAAATTATATGATTTTGTTTAAATACTCATTTTCGAGTAACATTTAAATTACTACTCTTTTCTCGTTCTTTAATGAAATAGTATTATAAATATAATTTGATGTAGATTGACCAGAGAACCAAGAAATAATTTTGAAATTATACTAACTTAGAAAGATATCTTAATAAACATCTTTCTTTGTGTAGATAATCATCAAAGAAAATTGTCATTAAAAAAAATTACTTCTCTAAGTTCTTGTGGCTGTTGATCACTGAGAAAGAGTAAAAAAGAATCAACAGCCTCTTCTAATTCCAGGCTGTGAATACCGGTCTGAGTTAAAAAAGAAAATTGTTGGTAAGAAAATTGAGATAAAAACTGTTACTCTGACACATAAATTTGATAAAAAAGTAATCAGGTTTTTCTGCAATCGATAAATACCGCTGTATCTCATAGAAGAGAGTTGAGACAAACTGAAAATTAAAAAAGAACAGTCAAAAAGGTTTTTGGGTGGTAACATAAATAGGTCACTTGATCCGAGCACATCTTTCCAACAGCGTTGATAATTTATAAACAAAATTCGTCCTAACTTTCGTATAGAGAAAGCTTCCAGACAATTGAGAAATTGTATTGACCAAATCAAAAGCCTAAAAGTTGAACAAGCGTTATACTTTTTCTTTTCGAACATAATCAGAAGAAAAATTATACTTTTATAATCACTGGAAATTCTCTGTCCCACAGTCGGTGTTCCAATGGTTCCCAAACCTTATGGATCAAAATATTGAGAACTTCTATTAATTCCAAAATCATCAAGTCATGTAAAAATGTCAATTTATACCTTCTTTTTGCAGAACGACAATGGCATCATTAAGAATGTCCAAGCACGACAACCTTATACGAGGATTAGAATGGGACATGAGATTGATACATCGATAGGCAATCTGGAACACATTTTAATTTTAACAGTAAATATGCACTGTCTAACATACTTCGTGAAAACGTTTTCAAAATATTATACGATAAGTTATATAAATAGAAATAATCAATTTTGAATAACTGACATTTTTTAATCAATAATTTTTCACTTATTCTAACAAAAATTTAATATATTAATAAAAAAACTTGGAAACTTTAATTAAAAATGTACTATGTAGTACAATAGTTTTTCTTGGAATTTCATAAATATTGTCATCAGAGACTTTCATTATTGCTTTGGTAATTTGAAATACATTCGTAAACTGTTTAATTTTACTTTCGAACTCATTTAATATTTGAAAAATACTGAATAATATTTTATTTTAAAGATATTTTAACAATATCAAATTGTAAAGATAGCTTTTGATTTAACAAAAATAATTTTTAATTAAAATGACCAAAATAAATCTTTCTAATTTGTTTCGCAAAATGCTTAAAATTCACACAAATAATTTCACATTTACCACTCGAATCACAGACATTGAGACAAATATTTTGGACAAATCGAATTCAGTTAAATTTAATACTTTGGCCGCAAATACTTTTTAAAGATTTAAGCGAGATTTAAAGGTTTTTTTTTTCGATCAATCAATGAAAAATATTATAACTTAATCAATTTTTACTATATTTAAAAATTACTATTGATTTTATTTTCTAGGTCAGTAAATTAGAAATGTATCATACTTCTTGGGCTGAATATTTAACTATGAAAAAACATAATTTTACTTTGATCATTAAATATGTGATTACTAATTAAATATTGTCAATCATAAATGTTATTGACCATAAAAATATTTTGATACAGTTGAGGAAAACAAAATTCGTATATGTAACAGAATGATGCAAATCTCCATGATCTAATTGTAAAATATCTTCGGAACTTTCCTCATTAATAATAAAAGTCAATACGGTCGACAGATTTTATGGAAATGAGCAGCTTGAAAAATTGTCTGATAAAATGGATAGTAATAAATTTAAGATAGACGTTGAATTGGTGCTATTTGGTTGGCAAACTCATCACGATGTTCAATCTATCATCATAATATTGATAGAACCATAGTTGTAATAATAATGAAAATAATGACATCGAAAATAATAATATTAAATCATGATGTACCGACATTTTGAATAAGAACAACTTCCTTGGACAATTCCGGTTTGATCGACTCAAGCGCTTCTTCTTCCTTGTCGGTAAAATACGATTCTTCTTTCTGGTCCAATGGGTTTTCTGAAAGTGTTTCGTCAGTTAAATTTTTTCTAAATCCGGACGACACTAGCAAATCGTTCCTGTCAATCAGATATTGCCGTACTATCAACACATTGGACAATGATTCATTGACGACCTTAAAAAATTGGAGTTACCAAGAAAAACGTAGTTGCCACTAAAAATACAACTACCAAACAAAACAAATCCATATGAAAATTACCAAATCAGAATCTTTGATCGATAAAACTGGAGTAAGAATGGTTTTCCTCCATCTACAAACGGCCAAAGTGATTTGTTTGAGAACTTGCATGAAGAGTTCATTGACAACGAAACCGTGCGTCTCATCGATACAATAGAACATCTGAAAATCGATTAATTGATTTTGTTAGTGGATAAAAATACCTGCTGTACTATAATCTCCAGAAACGGAATGATCTCATTGTCAGCATTACAACAAAGTGTTACGAGGCAGCGACAAGCCGATTCGGTTCGTGCCACAGCAACGGTATCATTTAAACGGCGACTCTTGAACATCAAAGCTGTCGATCTGAGTCGCCGGGCTATAGAGTCCATTATGTAGTCAGCATTGATTCTGACAAGAGTCGACAAAGAACTGCACAGAAGAAAACGCCACGAGAAGGACAGCAGAAGAACACATAATAAGCGGAACGGTTGAAAACTTTAAACCAACCAATCATATCTTTTGTGAACCGTAGAAAGAGCATAAAAACATTGTGCGGAGGCAAGTGACAAAATGTGGGGACTTTGTTGGGATTTGTTCATTACCTCAAACAGACAAGTACGCATCAGCCAACTATCAACTTCATCGTCGTCGTCGCCAAGGAAACACTGCTTGAGACACTATAAGAACGAAAGAAAGAAAAAATATCGATCACAATTTGAGAAATCGATAAGAGACGAACTAGACAACATGCTGCACAAAGCTCCATTATCACTGCGAGAACCAATGAATTCTGTTTCAATATTGCCGGAGTCGGTTTTTGTGTCGCGGAACTGGTAACAGTAATGAGTTCCTCTTTAGGTTGAACTTGTCCATTGTATGTCAAGGCTGCAACGGAATCGGTCCAGAAATCTCCAGCTACATTGCTATTGAGTTTTATTGTCGTTTCCATATTCATTATTTCGAAATCAAAATAGGTGCTGAGTATAGATCTAAAAAAAAGAGAATTTCAGATAAATATGAAGACGTTATATAGAAATCAAATGAAAAAAATTTTACTTGACAAGGGATATTTGACTAGATCGTTCAATGGTATCTAAAATAAACATTAATAATTATAATAATTATATAAACATAATAATAATAATAAGTTATTATTAACAACATTAACATGTGTTATTATTAACTGTAATTATAAAAAATCATCAAAATAATAACCAATACACATATAATAATAACAATCAATAATAACAGCATTCTATGTGGGAATTTATGTATTTTATTTTATCGATTTAAATCACATAAAAATAATTATAATTAATACATAATATAAATTATTTAATCAATATGTGTGAAAATTGTTTTTAAATCAATAATTTAAAATTTAAAGAATACTGAAAATCAATAAAACAACTTTTCGAACTACTCATGCCAAGGACCTCAATAATATTGATTTATAACTCAAAAGAATATCTATTGGTTTGTTTTTCGAATGAGAATTGTTACTTACTGCTATTGGTGACAGATCGGATTATCAATTTTGTCAACAAGACAATCGTGGCCATGTCATCGGGCTTTTCTTCAGCCAACGATTGGAGCATTGATGTCAGGGAATTCGACAGGCCTAAAATTCGAGACATTATCTCCACTGATATAAATTATGGTATTTGTTACCTGAAATTGAGATGCGAGATATTATCGATTGCACAATTGAATACACTCGTTCATTGTTGAAGTGCAAAAATCGTTTGGGAAAGAATTCACAATTATTTCCAGTACAGAATTGAAATGGCAAGGTTGCCTCTTCGATCTCAGCAGTCGGCGGTTCCGACAAATCCAATAACGAATAGTCCAGTTTACAGATATCGATCAAATGATAAATTATTCGTTTCATTTGTACAAAGCTAAGAGGTGACAATTTTTCATCGACTGAAACACATTAAAAATAATTATTAATAACCAATAGTAATAATAAATTCAGGACATTCGGAGTCCATATTGAAAAAAAACTATTGATCTAAAATTTAGATTCTAATTGACCATTTAAGTGAAATCAATAATTTTTTATTATTATAATTATCAATGATTATTATCGAAAAAAATCTTAATAATAATAATCAATAATCCATAGATAAAAAACGAATAAATAGGTTAATTTTTAAAAATAAAAATGACTGGTGTCGATTTCGTAACGATTAATAAAAAAATCCATAATTTTTTCTGGAATTCAAAATAAAAGAAAATTAAAAAATAATTAAATCAATTAACTTTGGAAAACATTGTTTTCCTAAAAAACTAATTCCATAAGAAAAATAAATAACCCTTTCTTAAAGTCAATAAGCGAAAATAATTCCTCTCGCAACAAAAAATATCGACCTGATTTCAAAATTTGTCTGTGTTTTACCAATCGCTTAACTATAATATCAATATAAAATCAATAATTTCTGTTTTGTATATGAAAAGCACTCCAGAAAATCAATTATAAGTAATCAAAAAGTACGCGAATTCATTGCAAAAATCCACCAGATTTTAATTTTTTTTTGAAATATTGATTTTTTAAATTGCAAATCTTAGAAAAAATATTCATAAAAAAATTCCAAACTATAAAACATTCAAATAAAGAGGATTTAAATCATTAATAATAATAAAAATAATGATAATCAACATTCAAATTTTTATAATAATAAAATCGATCTACCATAAATAGACAGAAATCCATCGAGAACTTGCAAAATGTTACATTTGACCTGATCGGACACAATGTTACGCAAGTCTTTCATGGATTCGACGAGCCGATCAACATTTTCTTGCACTACGATGGACAAAAGCAATTTACCGGAATGGATAACCGGCAAACTGGTTCTTTTCTCCACGTCCCAATAAATCGGAACACGGAACACCATCGATGCAACTTTAGCTATGGATTTATCAGCTTCTTCCCGAACAACCTGATCCAAATCAGATTTCAATGCGATCAGGCATTCGATTAAATGTGCAGCACATGTTCCAGCACTAAAAGTTCATTTATCGATCATTATGGAAAATCAATATTGATAAAAAAATTCGAACATGACAATATCAAAAATTCTCACCAGGAACAATTTTCCAATATAGAAATACTCATCCTAACCAGCTCCAGTTTGACTCGCCAATGTTCCTCCTCTGAACATTCGAGAATACTAAATTTGGTGATCTGTATAATCTTCACGATGTTGTCCCAAGTCGAATTCCGCCACCGCTCGTCCCTGACAACCATAATGTCCTTGAGTTCTGCATAGACCGAAAAAAATGTCAGAGAATTGAGTAACGGTTTTTGTTACCTGACACACTGTCGGACACTTTCCTGATGTCGTTGACAACGTTTGTACCAACTGATGACTGTTCTCCGTAAATCAACACAATCAGCTTTGCTAAGCATCTGACGGCTCTCTTAACATTATCAGTTATCGATCGACCAAAATAAAAAAAACTTACACTTTTAACCTGAGATCCGGTCTTGCGATCGGCTTTCACTATTCGAGTTAGAGATTGAAAAATTCCCGGCGCAAATGTAACGATGATATCTGCTCGATTAACGATTCGTTTCGGTTTCGCAGTGAAAAGGGCATCCAGTGAATCAAGGGCTTCATTCTGCACTTGTCTCTCTTTGAAATATTCACAGTGAAACAGGAGAAAGGAAACAACGTATCCTAACAACAACAGGCATCGTTGAGAATAAACGACCTCTTCTACTCTGAGATAAATCGTTCAGAAAGAAATCTAGATGACATTATTCAATACTTATGGTTGTTTATGTGATGGAATATCGTGTGAAACATTCTTAAAATGTCTAAAGATAAACCAATGTTGAGACATCCAAAATCGTCGGGTTTTTTCTTTCCCTGTTTTTCTGTCAGATACACTTGTATAAAAGTACAAATCTCTTCTAGTACAATTGATAAAATCTTTCCATCGTCATATGAATTTATTGATTTTAAAAGATGTAGCAATTCTACAATACAATCTATTGAAAGATCACTAAAATATAAAAATCATATGTTATTAAAGAAATTCAAATTTTACCTTGTCTTGCGAATTTCTGTAAGATAAGCGGTAAAAAATAAATACTTAATACTATCTAATTTATCGAGTGAATAATTCTTTAAAAAATTATGAAGTTGATTTAATTTTATTTTTGTAGGACATAGGGAAAACTCGTATGTAAGTTTGAATGCAAATGGATCCATTAGGTTTTTTGAATTTTCAAATATTTTCGGTTAATTAATTATTTCAAATCATGTGAGAATTAGTTAATCGTTTAAACAATTTTTCATTATATTTAGAAAAATGCAATCATTAAGAAGTTAAGTGATAACAAAATATCTGATTTTCTAAGTATATGTAATTTAAATATTGAAAATATATTAAAACTTGAGAAAAAATCAATCAAGATTTGATATCCATGAAATATTTATGGAAATATAATAATCAAGATTTCATAGATTTTAAGTGATGGATAAATTAAAAAATTTAATTTTAAAAATTCTTTTATATTTTTATTCTATCTAAAATGTATTTAGATAAATTCCTGTTTTTATAACTGTGGTTCACTTGATATTATATCAAAATCATATATTTTTGCACTCTATTTAGTTAATCTTCCATAAATTAAGAACTCCAAAAATTTAGTCAAAATGAAATATAAATTAAATTTTCTGAAAATGTAGGCTTATATTTAATTCCAATGAAAAATTCTTAATGATGGGTAACAAAATAATTTTTAAAAACATAGATTAACATATTTTTTTGCTCTCACTAAATTTAACCTTAACTTCAAATGTCAACATTTTCTATCAATGAATGGTAAATCTAAAATTTTTATATTATATTCAGTTAGTCATTGTATCAAAAATATTAAAATTTTAACCTGTTAGGATTTATTTAATATCTGACTTTCTAATATATTTCAATTAAATAGATAAAAATATTGAATATTAAATAAAATTATTATATTTTAGTCAATAATTAAAGGTTGTTTTACTGAATTTATTTCTAAAATTTTATTTATCCTTATTTTTAAAAAGAATTTAGAGTATTATTGTTAAATCATTACTAAATTTCTTAAAACAAATAACTTTTTAAAAAGAAAATCGAATGTATATCTTTCGAAATTAATTATTGTTTTTAAACCACCTTCAACTAACCTTATTCAAAGGAATCATTCCATGTTTTGTTCAAATAGAAACAGTGAAATAAAAGCAACAAATCAGGTTTATTTATAGATTGATAAAATGTACAAAAATATCTATTATTCATTTTAGTTTCATAAAAATATAAGCACCAATCCTTTCTTCTTTTTAAACAAAATAGTCTGCTCTTCATCATCTCTTGTTCTCAAAAAATTCACAACGACGCTGACGTGCAAGAATCCGTGTCTGAGCCCTTAATGGAACCGAGATTCTTGGTATCGTGATCTTCTGACATTCCACAGTCCAACTTGGCTAATTTCACCGCTTCCTGATATTTCCCGCTTCGGTTCCGCTTTTGATATTTCGACGAGAAGAACGTTTTGAAATGATAAAGACTGTTGACCTTAATGAACGAAATCTCGTTCCATGCATACCACTCGATGCAACCGACAAAAGAATCATCTTCTTGAGTGAATGAAATTATTTTGGCTGGCCAGAAAGGGTAACCGGTTATTTTGGCCCAAACGATGTCGCTGAGATTAAAAGCGATTCCTGCACTGTTGACGCACGTATTAATCATCGATGATGTGACGAGACTGTTTTCTTTACAAAATTGCATATCGTCATCGGTTTGGTCGTTTCTGTTGGAGTCGAGCTCGATCTTGATTGTCGTCGCCAGCTGATCGATAGTGGTTGCTGTAGTCGTCGTTGTTGTGGTATTGGTAGTGTGTTGGACGGAATCGTTCTCGTGTTCCTCTGCCTTCAAATCGCTCTGTCTTGAACTGATCCTTGTGGATGATGTGATCGCGACCGCAGAGGAACCGGTCTGTGACGATGTGGAAGAATTATTGATCAATTTTGTGGATAGGTCCTTTTTGCCCATTTCAAAAACCGAATTCAAAAAAGAGTTTTGATCCATCAACAAGCACTTGTGATTATTTATTTTCGATCCAGCTGTGCCAATGGACGATGTTGTCTTTGTCGTTGACGTTGTTGTGTTCGTCACGGTTGTCGACGTCGTCATCAGACTTTCCGTTTCCTCGGAAAATGCATAGACATCGGAAAAAACGTTTTCCAGTGGCTTGGACCGAAGTGGGTCGTGTCTGTGCTTCTCCGGTCGCTTTTCCACTGTCAAAATCACTTTATCGTGAAGCGTTTGTTTGATTTTATAACTTCGATTGGCGTGGCTGAATTTGTTGCTGTTGTTGTGGACAATGTGGTGATGGTGGTGGGGACCCTGAGGACCCCTTTTTTCTAATTTAACAATAACATCAGCAGACGTTTGGCCAGGAGGGATGGGATGCGGAACAGGGTCGATCAATTTCTGAAAGTCTTCGTTTTCTATCATTTTCATCCAAATCTTTTTCGGTTTCGGACATTCTCGATTGTTCAGTGAATCGTCGCTCGTCCAATCATTATCGTTTAAATGGTTTAATGTGCTCAGCGACAAAGGCATTGATCTATATTCGTCATAACTGTGCGGAGCATTTTGTTTTTCGACTTCTTTCTCAGTTGCGTCAATTATTACTTCCGTTTTTATATCTCTGTTAATTGTCGTTTTTTCACAATGCGACGATTGAACGGGAACTTCGACCACCACCGCCACCTGTATCGATTCTTTTTGTGCTTCTCGTTTTTCTTTCTCTTCTTGCCTGACATCGCTTCTCTCAGCGACAACTGTCTTCATTTCTAATTCTAAGTTTTCTGTTGATACTGGTGATGATTGTGGCGGTGGAGGTGGAGGCGGTGCAGGATTATCATCGATTCTAACGATCTTTTCGCAATTCTCATTACCGGACCGTGTCTCTTTTGGTGGAGAACTATTGATTTTGACCTTTTTCTCTTGAACAGCGTGATTCGTCGTCAGCTGATTCTTTCTCTTCAATGGTTTGAGACTCTTTTCCGGACATGTGACCAACGACTTCTTTTTCCCATGATCGACGGTCATTCCATGAACAGGCAAATTGTCTTCTGATATTTCTGGATATGAAAGCGTCTGTTTCAGTAAAGTGATATCGCAGCTGGTTCCATTGCTGGCTGTGCCATTCGAAGACTTCTTTAACGACAAGTCCGCGGACTGGACCATCTTGGACTCTTTCTTCGTAAAATAACTAATCTTCATCTTGCAATTGGCGCACACGTAATTTTCTTTGGCACGTTTGTTGTTGATAGAGAACATAGTTACATCGGCTTGCTTGAGTTTGGAGTGTGAGTAGTAATTGGTAATTGTCATATTGGCGGCAAGCGAGTGACAGTTTTTGGCCGAGAAGTCGCTATTGAACACGTTGTCGGACACGCAAGCCTTGATGGAGTTTGGAGCTAGGCTGGACAAAAAAACATGAAACAAATTACCAAGAAAAAAAACAATTATAGTTGAATTTTATGTCAAAGTTGGTTTAAGATCACAGTCAGTGATAGCTGTGATAGCGATCTGGAAAAATTAGGCAGGATCGTTTTTCTCATAAAAACAAACAAAAAATGAACAATTTCTTAAAAAAAATATTTATTTCTTTCCATTTTTGGAAATCAAAAGTTCGACATAAAATCAATACTGTCCCCATTTATGTACGTTACAAAGATGACCAATAAAAAATAAATTTGAAGCTGTCGACATTTCAAAGTGCCATTTGGTAAGATTTTTGGTTTATTACTGAAGAAAATTACTAAAAAAATTATTGATTCGATAAAACAAATCAAAGATAAAAATCAATATTTTCAATCTATGAATTTTATTATCTTTTGATTATAATGATTATATTTAGACATTATCTCGTATTTTGTCGTGACGAATAAAAAGCTCTGAAAATTTATTTTTAATAACATTTAATTTATCAACTGATTTCTTGAAAGAATAAAATAACAGATTTTTTTAATTTAATATTTTCAATTAAAAATTTAAATTGATTTTTTTAAAAATTAAAATTGGAAATCTAGTCTAAAGCACGTTTATAATCGAATAACAAAGTTTATTACTTTAATATAATTAGAGATTCGTTATTTTATCTGATCCAAATCAACGAAGAATTATGACCCGAAACTGGAAGTTAATTTGCAAATACTTTTCGACTTTAGATTAAAAGTTTTTCTATATTTTATCTTCATTGAAAATAAAAAAAACAATGAATCAAAAAATAATTATGGAAAACAAAATCATCAAGTCAAAATTATATTTGGTTAAATACAGAACTTTTTTGAAAAAGAAAATTATCAAAGATAGTAAAATAGTTTTTTTTAATTATTAATTAAAATATTAACTAAATTTAACAATTTCAATATTTCCTGAAATTATTGGTTACTTTTCAAGTACATTTTACTCACCTTAACAATGCACCTCTATATTTCCTAGAACCAATAAATCCAGTTACTAGGACCACGTTCTCTGAATATGTGTCAACACTTACCAGGAATTCATAACCTGGGCATAATTTCCATCCATCTATCATATTATTCAATGATGTAGCCATAGTTATTTAAATATTGGATATCCAGAGTCTATTTAAATAATTGTTAAAAACAAATACTGTTATTATAGGAAAATTATTTATCAATATAAAATTATACATGACTGAAAATTTTAAAATAATATATAGATAAACTTAGAAATTATTTTTATGATTTAAAAGAAAATTGAAAATTTTAAAGTTTTTAATAGACTTGTTATTTTTATTTATTATAAGTTGAAAAAATATTGTGATTTAATATCGAGTTTTCAAAAAGTAACTTATTATTTTTGTTATTTTATAAAATCTATTTTATAGATCAGATATTTAAAGAAAATAATGTTAATTATAATTTTATTGTAATTGTCGACTTTTTAATTGTACAATTTCAAATAAAAAGATACAAATCTATACAAATATTTTAATTAGATGTTGACATTGAAATTCTGTTTAACATAAATATTATTGTGTTGGGTTAGCCAAGGACACATCCTTGTCAACCCTTGTAAAGTATATGGTAGAGACCGCAATAGGGTTTTAATTGATTATTATCAATTAATTATTAAGACCACAAGAGGGTCAGAAATAATAAAATAATAATGTTAAGATCCTAAGAGGGTAGTTAAAATGATGTTAAAATATGGAGCTGAGTGTTATGCATAATATTAAATATTGAATTTTCATTACCACTAATGTTGCTTTTTAAAGATGTAAAAGAAGTTGTTTTTTCTTAAAAAATTTCCTATTTAAAAACGAAGATCTAGTAGTGTATTTCTAAATAAAAGGTGCCTTAATCATGATAAACACGTGATTAACGCACATCAATTCAAACTCAAGGCTGATACCATGTATCAGTGCCTATGTGGGATGATCCTTAATAGAAATATGTCCTTCTATCATTTGGAATCACACAAGGATGCACCCAATAGCACGCCATCTTCCTTTATCGCCCCTTTACTAGAAATGGTAAATACGAAAGCGGATAAGAATATGGAATGACATGAAGGGAAGGCGAGAGAAGAATTCATCAAGGCCAACTTAGAGGATGTTAAATCTCTAAGTTCAACCCGGAGCGGCCACAGCCTTGATTATAACAGACTGGGAGAATTCTATCGCCTATTCACTTTTGCTAGCCTTTTTGACTGGCAAAAATTAGTCTGCCCCGTCATTGGAATGCGGAGCACTGATTGATTTTCTTGGCCAACAAATCTTCTGGTGCTGCATATCTATTGGACCCCACAACAGGAAACTGTCATGATGGTGAGTGGGAAATATTAAATTTATTGACGAAAGTCATAAAATATCTCAGTAGTCCCCAACAAAATCTCAGGCTGGACCCAGCATCCTCCAAAAAGTTTTTCTTCGGCAAATCAGAAATGAAGATTGCGGGTTTTTCATTGCCCAATATGCAGTTGATTTCTGCAAAAACTCTGACGGATTTAGAGCATCAAATATTGAGGAAATGAAGAAATTCATTCTCCAAAATTTTGGAAAAATTGAGAAGGAACGGCAAAGTTTAAACAAGGAGCGAAAGAAAAAATCCATCTACCCCATCCTGCTTAACCAGCTCGATCTGCTTACTGACCCGATGGTTAATTTGACAGAAATTTTAAATTCTGCCAAAGAAGCCCTGCTGCAAATATTTCCTGAAAAGGATAGGAAGCAGGAAAAGCCGATAATGAAATCACTAAATGCTGGTAAGAAATAGGTTTGTGAGTAGGTGTGTTCAATATTTTCTGACTTATTAAAATTTTTTTTCATCATTCATTGGTGGTTTACTTTATAAAGAGAAAACAACAAATCAAAAAAACTTACTGCACAGTCGATATTATCAATCGCAATAATGAATCATCGCCGTTGTAATGGCATTTAAGAAATATTTCTAAAATTGATAGAAATATTGAAAATTCAGTTTTTATCATATCTATTTGAATGATATTTTATTAGATTTAGACAAAGAAATCTCACAGAATTATAATTCGATCTGTTTGTATTTAAGATCAATATTTGGATTCCGGTTTTTTAAAAAAACCAAATTAAGCTCTGGCGAATACTTTTAGACCAAGCTAAATAATTAGAGCTTCCAGATTGTCATTATCCTAATGGATGAGGGGAGCGAAGGAGCCACACAGAGATGGAAAGTTTGTAGGCTTAGCATTGAGAGCAGTCACAGTCAATTATTCTGCTATTATTTGGCGACTAAGGATGGGTTGAGTTGAATAATTGAAAGCTCCGGACTTCTGCGTATCCAAAGCCAGAAGAGAGAAGATATTCCTGTTGTGATTAATGATTGAAAGGAAGACTGGAGAGTAAATAAGCTACTACTAGATTCTCCACAGTCAGAGAAAAACCCAGAAGAGAATCGAACAAAAAATTAAACTGTAAATCAAAAGAGAAAAAATTAGAGTTAAGCGAGGAGAAACAAAATGACAGAGAGACGGTGACGACGAAAGGAAAAGGTAAATAAAGGATTGAATTGAACATTATATTGTAAAAGTGACTTTTGTTGTGAAGAAATTGATTTTTATTTCTATATTCTTTATTCGAAGGGACCATTATTTTGTAATTTGGAGTCAGGAAAGTTGGTTAATATTTATTTTAATACTAACAATTAGATAAACAGTTGGATTTGTAAATAAATTTTATTTATAATATAGAGTGGCCCATATATAGATACCGCGTAGTTAAACCTTTACATTTGGTAAATCAGCAAACATAAACATAAGTACACTTTTAGAATGAATAACATTTATATTCAAGAACATTTTTATACAAAATTTAAACAGAAAGTGATACTTTTTCAAAACAAGTGCGTAATTTTTGTCGAAAGTCTTTAAACAAGATTTTTCCAGACATAGCTTCAATTTCCTTAGAGATGCGTGTCCAGATTCGTTTCATTTTTGGTATACTGTCAACCGGTTTATTCAGCATGTGATATCTGTGCTTACAAATTGCTCAAAACTTTTCAATTGGGCGTAACTGTGGCACATTCGGTGGGTTCTGTTCTTTAGAAACAAAGTTGACGCCCTCTTCCCTGAATTTGGCCGTCACAATGTTACAATAATGCGAAGTTGCCAGATCAAGCCAAAATAAAATTGGCCTTTAGACATCCAACTTTTATAAAAACTGCAAAAGGCGCTTCAATACATTCTTTTAGATAAATTTCACCATTACCAGTACCATTAGTCTCAAACGGCTCTGAAACAGATCCATCTTCTGCCAACGCTTGCTAGATCATAAGCCTTTTTTCAAATTTACCGATTTGAACTACACGCTCTTCAACTGATGTCTCCGCTTCATCATCCGGCAAATAATATTGGTTACCAGGCATTTGCGTCGGATCTAGTGGTACATATGTTTCGTCATCCAAAACAAAGAAGTAATTCTTGCCAGTAATTCTGATAGTGATCTGTTGTTTTTCGCACGCTTCAATGCTTTTCTTTGAGTTCTGGGAGTGTTTACAACTGGTTTACGACCTGGTATTGACTTGTAATCTGTTATTCCAGTCTTCAGAAAGCGTGATGTCACATTTCGGATTGTTCTTTCTTTAATATTTTGCTGTCGAAAGTGATTAATCGTAGCCAGTTTATTTTGTGAATTTTCTTGGAAAAAAGCAATAATTGCCTTGGCGTTAAATTCGTGTTGCTGTCTCTTCATCTAGAGGATTATCACTAAATAAATTATTCAATAAAAAGATCAATATAATACGATTTCAAAAATGTCTTTGTTTCAGCTACTATGTAGCCTAATCTTTCATAGCAATTGTTAGAAGTGGCGGCATCTATATATGGATCACTCTTTAAATATCTCATTTTCCCATTTTGCTGTGTATTCTTTTTCAAATTTATTTTTTATATTTAAAAATTCTTTATTTCCAATATTAAGTTTTAGAATACTTATTTTTCAGTTTTTCTTCCATTAATTTTTTATGATTTTCACTGGCTTCCAATACCAATTGCTGAAATGAATTTTTTGTTTATTAATTGAGTTAAAAAACGAATCAATTTTTATTTCCTTGTTCTGTAAAATTTTTAAAGTTTTATAAACCTTTTGATGACTCAGCTTTCCCTTCATTATCTAATGAATAAATTTCTATTTCATTTTCATCACAAAAATCCTCAAATGTATTTTTTGTAAAATTCTGTATTTTTATCAACCGAAAGTGTTTTAGATATTCTTTGGTAGTTATCAAATTTCTATCAAAAACATCTGTTATAGAATTCCCAGTTTAATTTTTTAGAGGAACAGGATATATGTAAATCTATAACTGTAAGTGTTTTCGGTAATTTCATAAAATATAAACACGCTTTCAAAATGTATTCAAAACAACTTATCTGCAGACAACCATATTATTTAAAAAACAAATAATTTTGAATTGATTTTCTTAATATTATTAATAATCCTCACACCCCCTCCTTTAAGAAACTTCTTAATCTTTTCCACATTTCTTTGAATTACTTTTCCTTTTTGATTTCGTAGTTCCAATCTCCGATTGTGTATTTTTCTTATGACCTGGAATGGAATATGGATCTAATGGACCTTCGAATCTGTCACTGTCTTTTGTTCTATTTTCGATCATGACCAGTACTTCGTCATTTTCTTCTTATTCTCCCATGACTTCTTTCGATTCAAGTGGTCTCCTCTGTCTCTTTTGATTCTTCTTTCCAACACGATCTTGGCTGGACTGACCCAGATTGTCTTCTGCACCGTAGCATTTAATACAAACTCTACTTTGGGGAGGATACTAGCCCAATCGGTTACTTTTATTTCTTTCATTGTTGAGTTTAAAAATTCTCGAACTGTACGAAATTGTCTTTCTATTACTCTATTGGTTTTGTGGTGATACGGACTGGACATGAAGATGCCAATTCAGGCTTCCTGGAGCGAGTTCTTCATTCAAAATTTTCTGTTTTCATGTAACAGTCCTTCTCTTCATGGCCATTTCTGTTGCATCATACACAATGAACTTCCGTAAAAAATCTTCTAATGTGTCCTTCCCTGTTACGTGTGTAACATCTTCTGGTTTTCTTCAATGAGCATACTTTGATCATGTGTCCGTTTTGATTGCATGACTAACATTCTGAATCGTATCGGTTATTCTCCGAAAAAATTCTTCTTTCTGGAGCGTTCCTCTATGTTGTCAAGGATGAATTATTCATTGGGCTTAATCTCTGTGGTCCGTTAATGACTGCTCCCCTGTAACTTCTAGTCTTTTATCGACTAAACTTCCCTTTTTAAAAAAATGCAATAGTTTTAAGTTATTCTTTCTTTAGGGATTGGATTTTTATTTTTCTATAAATTCAATTATTTCTTTAACCTTATTTTTGCATGATTTCTTAGTAAAATTGCTTATTGAAAATAATAAAAAACTTAAATTATATTGTAACCCTTTTTTTATTACTTTTTATATTGCTAATATATATTTTAAAAATATTTTAATATAATATATGATAATAATAAAAATTAATTTTAATTTTGTTTTTAGAAATGAAAAACAAAACAAAAGTGGTAATGAAACAAAAACCTTTGCAGATCAAAAGCTAAACAAACAATTCTAAAATATTTTAAACACCAAAAAGATTATCAAAATTATCAAACTAAACACCGAATATTCGTGAATGTCATTAGCTAAACCTTTAATATTAATATAATTAGCGGAACTATGAATTTATTTTATATACATGTGTAAATATGATTATAAGTTGGTGAATGCTCTTTAAGTTTTTTATTTTTAATGATCAGGATATAATGTTGAATTGCAATCTATTATTATTATTATTATTATTATTATTATTATTATTATTATTATTATTATTATTATTATTATTATTATTATT
>JBBMKC010004290.1:0-30128 GCA_037834085.1 Bipalium vagum | reverse complement strand
TATGTATCAAAAAGGGAAAAAAATAAGGAAAATTAATTATTTATTAATAGCTCACTATTCGAACATTTTAGATTTTAAAACAAATGACAGAATCATAAATGGATTTGGTTAATTGTTAAAAATATTTTAAGTATAATGAGATGTCATATATGAAGCTTTGTCTGGTGCTGTTTTGACTTTGTCGAGAATTGGGCTGATGTCGGCAAATTTCAATCGTCGTGAGAAAAATAGAATTTTCAAGTTTTCTTTCTATTTCTCAGAAAAAGAATTGTAATTAATAAATTAATAAATTTGCAATATGGGAATAGTTTGATCAGAGCAATTCTTAATGAAATCTAAATAAAATTTCCACATTACGAACAGTTTCAGTTTTCAGTTTAAAAAATAAAATAATATTTCTTTCACTGTCGTCTAACAAATGAAATAGAAACATTGAAAAAATCCCAAATCAATGAAAAAAGATTAACTAAATTCAATTATTCTCTAAAGAATAAAATAATAATATGATTTCGACGGAGCAAAATCCTGGTAGAACAGGGATTATTTGCGAGTGTATCTGTCTAAACAGTGTAGAGTAAATATGAAACGATTATAAATAAAAATCGATAATAAGTTTTTATTGAAAATCCTAAAAATTAAATATAAATAAATAAAATTTATTTTCTACAATTATTATATGAATAAATTTGTAAAAATATTCAAAAGCTTAATATTTGTTCAATAAACGCTTTCTTGTCATCATTATGTAAAAATATACTTTCATAATTTTTTTCAAAAATTTCCAAAGATATTATATATATGTACGTATATAATCTTTTTACACATAAACTTCCATTAAGAAAATATAAAAATCATTTTCTGAGTAGAGAATTTTTACGCTTACTCTAATGATGTAAAATCTCTTTTATCAATCTTTCCTTTTCAGATTATGTCATTATTTAATGGTCTTAGTTTTTGATTAATTTTTTATTGTTGCATAAAAATATTTTTAGAAATTATTATAAAAATGAAAAATATTACTTTTGCCATTAAAACGAAACCGTTTCTCAACCGAATAAAATATTTCTTTTTTTAAAATTTTTATGTATTTTTATTTGTGAGAGGTTTTTGTTTTTCTTGAAAAAAATATTAATTAGATTTCAAAATAATAAATTAATTTATGAGAATTATTCTTCATTTTTGTTTTATGGGACTTTGTTCAGAATTTTTTGAGCTGTTTCAACTATTTATATAATGCATATCAATTCTACCTTAAATGTCATCTTTCAGTTTAATGACTCTTGAGGGGATCTGAGTAATAAAACTTTCTCGGTCCATTTGTATCATTTATATTTCGTATTGTTTTGTTTTTCCAAGAATGATATCGTTTTTTTCTTTAAATCTTTTTCACTTTTTGAAAATTTTTATTCATTAAAAAAATAAATTTGATATTTATTCTTAAGATTTAAGATTTTATATGATTCAGACTGGATGTTGATTTGAAAACATTAAATAGGATAATGGATGTGCTTCAGTTTTTCAGCATATAGTATGGCATCAATGACCAGGTCATCTGAAGGAAATTCTAAGAGAACAGGATATAACTAGATATTCGTCACAAGGTTCTCAGGCAAAACATCTTCATTAACCAATTTTTCAGACTGAAACCACTATTTGCCGCTCTGTAAAAAAATCTTCCAAAATCAGATGTCTTGTGAACTGGTTTGAATCAAAATCACTTCGACGTTTAGCTTAGTCTTTGGTTAAATTGTAAGAACATTTTGTAGAGGATTCCTACACTTAAAATAAAAATATGGAAATGAATACCAATTATGCTTTGTGAAGGACCTAGTTCGTCTGATAGTATATAGCCTTTTGCTCCACCTTGACACACAGAACCTCTTTGTTTACCACTGATGGTGGGATTAAACATTGTTTACCTTTGAAGCTTGCAACGCCTTGCTTGAACCACTAGAACCATCATCGGTCTTTAATATCTTTCATGAATCTTTGCCTCTTATATTTAAGATTTCTCAAGTAACCAAATGAACTAATAGGATCCGATTCATCAATTTTTAATCTAACAAATTTAAAAAGAAATAAAATAAAATTTTTTAAAAAGAAATATATATTTTTCCCATATTTTTTTAATTAACTTACGTTTTCTTTAATACTTTAAATAATCAAAATTTTATTAAAAGCATTAGTAATCCATCTTAAATTTTTTGTGTTTATTTTTCTTTTCACTTCATGTTTTATGTAGTTTTCTACATTTATTTGTTTTTTCTCTGATATAAATGAATAATAATGTTATGAAGAATAGTCTTATAATCTAAAACTGATTTCTATTTGCTTATTGGCTACTAGGATTTTTCAGTTAAATAACCAGAGGAAACAATAAGAATATCTATAGTCTTGATGAGACTATCATTCATTTTGCCATTCACCATTAACAACATTAGTGCAAAAAATCGCAGTTTCATTCGCTAATTAATGAATTTCCAAATAACTGAAATCTGTGCTGTACATATATCAAAAAAGCTTGATATATTACTTATAATCAAAGGAAAAGATAAATCTATTTGTTGAAAAGAAGATATCGTTCGATTATTTTCTTTAAAGACATGGATCAATTCAAAACTTTTTATTTAGTGGATTATTTTCATGTATTCTACAATCAATACTCATGCTAACTCTCTTTTCCTGGTTTTTGACAGTGCTAGACCACAAATTTCAAAGAAAGACAAAAACTTGCTAAAAAGATTTTATATTGTACTTACTGGTTTAAATCTTCAAAGTGTAATTTTAAAATCATTTCTTATAAATGGATAAATTTGCATGATAAAGAAAAATTGAGTTCAGAAAAAGTTAAGCCCCATCTTTTGAGGTAATGGGGAAATGGCTTAAAGAAAGTTGGGATTTATAGGACTAAGAGCTAATCAAAGGTTAAAACTTAATTTTTGGATAATCGTCCTGATCTTCTTATGATCAATGATCCAATCTTAAGAGCAACTTTTCTTGAAATTTATCTTTCCAAATGATTTAACTGATAAAATTAAATGCTTAGCTGTCAACTCTGAATCGGATTTTCAGAAATCGAATATGAATGTAATAATGGTTAATACATTTATTGTGATATTTTACTTTTGTTTTTATAATTACTTGGATATCTAGAATTACTTTAAAGGGATGGAATTTATTATGAAAATCTCGAACAATCAACTGTGACCTTATTAAAGAGGAGGACTTATTTAAATTTTAGTGTATTTGTAACTACAAAATTTTTATTTAATTTCATTATAAAGTGTTTTGTTTTAATATTACTTTTATAATTTTAAATTCAAGTGTCATTTAATGTCATTATCTTCGATTTCAACAATTTTAAATTCTGAATTTAATCGTTCTATTGATGATACTGTGATAAATAGACTTGCAGATTGTCTCTTTTGCAAAAATATTTTTCATGAAAGCTTTTGGAACAATATATATTTATCAGATAATATTCTAATTGATAATATAAGTAATTACAGAAACATAACAAATTTGGCTCATCCAAATCTAACTCAAGTTTGTGTAGCTTTAACTCATAAGAGCAAAGCTTGTCATGGATTTATTGAGGAAACTATTATCAACTGTTTCAATCGTAATGATTCTGAATATTTCTATATTGGATTATGGTGTATCTCAAAACTCTTGAACGTCATAGAATTTAGAGTTAATACATATAGTAAAATGCTAGATGCTTATTTTAATTGCAATAATGTAATATTTCAATCGATATTTCAAAATGTTGTGGTAGATGTTTTTATTCAATACTGTCACGATGCATTTTACGAAGGTTATCGCAGTAAAATGCTGTCATATGTTTTCAACTCAATCGATGATCAAATTTTTTTGTTAATAAATTTGCTTGAAAAGAATTTAGAGAAAGATTGCTATATTTTTGAAGAAATTGAATTTTGTTTAAGAAATATTAGTTTATCATATTTTTCGAAAAAGCCAGAATTAATTTACTGCTATGCGTTATGTACGAAAGTTAACCAAAAGTTTGAATTGAATCTTATTAAGATTGTGGAATTCATGAATGAAGAAAAACTTGTGGCTTTTTGTAACAAATTGATGTATATGTTAAAAGGACATCTGGTCAAAATAATGATCAAACAGAACGCATTAAGTGAATATCTTTGGAACAAATGTATTGATAAGGGGTCGGAAAGTAACGAAAAATTAGTCAAAGCATTTTGGTCGATTAAAAAAATCGATCTGGGCTTGGTTCCCACCAAAATGGTTATTGATCTGATTGAAAAAAGACGGTTTGAGTTATTCAAAGACGTTCTTTTCGGAGAGTCAGAGGTAAAATTGGTAAGCTCTTATTTCATTGACAATGGTTTCAGAAACATTTTGGACGTTAATGAAAGAGTCCTTATTCGAACTTGGTTCAGGAGTTTGTATAGGGACGATCAATACTTCTGGACCAGTTCAGATTGCGACAGTATTTTCCAAACCTATCATCAGATTTTGGAAAGTTATAGAAAATCAATACTTGAAATCGATAACGAAGAAATTCAAGAGTTTTATTTGAATCTCTTGTCAGACTGCTTATCCAGCGTTAAAATGACAGTCTCCAACAAGGTAAAACTGTTGGTGCGGGAAATTGAGATCCTGATCACCATCCAAAATCGCGCCGTCCACAAATACATTAACTCCAAGGATCTCGATCTTTTGTCTACTCGTTCTATACAATTGGCAAAGCAACTATTGATCATGGTACTCGAGGTCAACGAGATTGAGTTGAATTTTCGTCCTCATCAATCCCGTGATTTGATTGCCCTTTTCACGGAAATAGTCGATTGTTTGTTAAAAACTGTCGATTTTCATGACGAAATATTGATGGAAAACTTGTTTTTTTGTTTAGTGGCTTTGTGTCGTGGTCAGAATGATGAAACACAGAATTTTATCGATCTAACAGTTCGTCTCATAGATTTCCTTCAAGAAGTCACTGTGACTCTCCGTCTCCGTGATTTGTTACTTGTTCTGCCATATTTCAACGATGGACATTCCGATCAAAGGTTCTCGTCATATCTGTTCCAAACGCTGCCGCGGCTCCAGTATCGGAAGTGTTCTAGCATGCCCACTGAGTCGAATGGTTCGGAAATAGATTCGCTAATTGAGAAGTTGAAATTTGTGAGAGACTATTGCGAAAGTTGCCAGGAGAGCATCGAAGAATTGGTCGAAGATATTATCCATTCGTGTAAGCCATTGGATTGCTTTGGCGATTGAGATCAATTGATAATAATTTTGTTTTTAATGAAGCATTTTCCCGACATATCTTTGGTATTTTTGTCGAATCTTTAACAAATTGCAATCTTTCCACTTTATATTCGACATAGAGGGAAAAAGAATTGATTTTTTTATTAATTTATGGTTAAATTATTATGTGTAAGAATAATGATTCTAATATTTTTCAAAGGTACTAAGGTTTACGATAATAAATAATAATATAGAGAGAAATTAATGAAATTATAACGCGTATTGAAAGAAAAATAACAATTTTATTAACATCTACTTTTTTTATAATGTCCATTTCTTTTTTTATCTATGGACGCTTTTTTTTCACACACAAAAATGCTACAACATCCTTATTTCTCGTGTCTGGTTTGATTAACATTGGTTTAGAACAAGATTTGCATGGCAAACATTGTTTTAAAACACCTTTCGAGAAAAAGTAATGAACCATTTCTTCTGTTGTACCATTATAGATTGGTTCTACAATTTTACTTTAATAATGATTTTTGTATCAATGATCACGCATTTTCAAATGTATTATAAAAAAATTTTAGTCTATTACCCTTTCCCCCCCAGAGAAATCAATTACAATACGTAATTGATCTTTTGATTTTTATTACCATTATTGTCTTACAATCCAAAACTTAGGTAAAATATAATATTAACAATATAAAATATAGCATAATTGTATATTACAGATACCAAAATTTAAATGATAATAGCTAAGTTTTATTTTTAGAATGATATTTATGAATTTGAAAGACAATAAAAATGTAAGTACCATAAAGCTTTACAGCGACTTCGATTACAACCAATTTTATTGTGACCGATTTTATAGCTACAAATTTTATTAACTCTACATGCAACGTACTATAAGATAAACAGAATAAAAGATGAAATTGTATGAGGAATTTTTAATTAAATTTATTCTTATCTTTATTGATCAATATTGGGTTTCAACCGTGGTGTTAGTCATGATAACAAAATTTAAATTAATAAAAAAATAATATATTAAGAAAAAGAAATAATTTTTAAAGGCAGCTAATACAGCCTAATTGATGTTTAATTAGTTTTGTCAGTTTGATTTTAGGAAAATTTCCATTAAAAGGTTCTTCAGAAAATATTTTTTTCAAGTCAAAATGAACTAATAATTTTTTTAGATCAGATCTTTTTGAATCAGGTAGGTTTACATTTCATTATATATTTTTTGTTCAGTTACTGAAGGTGGATAAGTATGGGTTTATGTCACATATCTAAGTCTTCAAAATATAATGTGCTATTGATTTAATAATATCAAGTTCTTTGGATAGTCTTCTCATTGAAGTTTTTGATTCATCATTCATAACTTTCGTCATATCATTAATTGCGTTTCCTCATTCAGTTGGTCTATCCTGAATTTGTCTATTAGACTTCAAGAAATTTGCTTCTTCAAGCTTTGTTAACAAGATATTCTGGGTAGTTAAATATCTAACAAAGTGAGTTTCTAACAAACTTCATTGTATGCCGAGTTTGATCACTAGCAATGTATAACAAACTAGCGTGAACTCTGTATTCAAACGTGCAGTTACTTGTTACAATCATAATCATTTACATTATTAATACATATATTAATAATTTTATTAATACACTATCTCAGGTTTAACTTATTTATTAATTCAACCATTATTCGCTTTGATCAATGATTGATACTTGTATTCTATTTTACCCTTAATAATTATAAATTATATTCAGCTCATAATTTAACAAAAATAAAGTTTTTTGAGCTCCCTTGCAAAAAATGGTTGACAAATTCTAAGATATGGTAATTTCTAGAATAAAGGTTTCAACAAACTAGTGCAAAGATGGAATAAAATCTTATATGATAACGGGCATTACTTTATCGATTGAATTTTCATTATTATTTGGAAATCGAATATTTTATTGACTATAAATACATATTCTAAATCACGAAAGCTTATGTTACAACCTAATATATTAATTACCTTTATAGAAATTTCATGGACTTCTTAACTTTATTTCTGTTCAAAATTTTTTTTTATCCACACATGTCTTTTAAAATGAAATTATTATGGTAAAATTACCTTCCCTATCATTTCCACATTTTTTACCATTTCAAAAACATAAAAACAATATTTTTCCAATTATATATTTCATTTATATTAAAACCTATTTTATATAAAACATTACAGTCTCTAGAGCTGACAACTATGTTAATGACGTATTCACTATTATTTGTCTTCTGGTTATATTTGGATGTAACTAATTATACTTAAGTAATATATCATTATAATATTTCGTAAGTGGATCCATTTGCAATATGATTATTGTAAATTAGAGTTAAGTTATAATTTCTATTTAATGTTGTTAGATACAAATTTGTGAAAAAATGAACTTATTTTTTATGTATAAACTTAATTTTATAAATTATAGTTCCTAAAAGTTATTTTAAAAATTGGTTTAAAGAGAATATTTTACAATTTTTGGAATTTAATATAATTTAAAGATACCTAATGATCTTTGATGAACCTCTTGATAATAGTATTGGGATTGTCCATTTCCAAATAATAATAATAATAATAATAATAAACAAAAAATAATTTTAAATAACTTAGACGATAATATTAGTAATAATAATAATAATTGTTCCTAATTTAAAATTATTTTGACAATTTAACTGATAACAGAATTCTTTTTACATGGAGAAAATTCTATACTACTCAAGAATAAAATTTAATCCGGAGAAGTCTAAAATATAATTATTTATATCTCATACAATTAAAAAAATGGTGTTTTTTTAAAAGTAATCTGAATATATAACGAGAAAGATTTTCCAGGTTTTTAAACACATTTCACAAGGAAAATAATATCGATGACATTTTACAATTCAGTGTTTGATTTAGACTGAATTTCTATTATATATTAAATAATAGAGTCTCCAATGTTTACTATTCACAGTAAGATTAATAGATATTTTTAACAAATATTTATTTTTTAGTTGCATTTGGATAATAGAAAAAATTTCATGTATAAAAATAAAAATAGTTTCCTAAATGTTATAATTGTTACAAGTTACATGGCAAGGCTAAAAAGTACTTAGACTCTACCAGAAATAATGAAGATAACTGAACAAAATTTTTATTAACAATAAATATACATATATAGGCCTCATTTCTCGACATCGACGCACTTTTCCACCGGCGACCATTCCATTAAAGCCAATTTAAATAGATTTTGATCCTTTTCCATGAGGAATTTCGTCACTTAATCCTTCACATCCTCCTTTGAAACAAACTAGTTGTTCTCGCAAATATTTCTTCAGATGGTTAAACATCAGAAATCACTTGGTACTAGATCTGGACTGTAAGGGGGATGTCAAGCTGCAAAAATCCAGCTTTGTTAATGTTTCTTGGGATTTCTTAGATGTGTGAAAAAAACTATTTTGATTCAGTGGCTTGAGTCGGATAGTTCTGGTTTCAAGTAAGAGATCACTGTAGTGATTAAAATTTACGATTTCTTTAGTAAAATCTAGCTTCAAGATGTCTTTTCTATCCAAAAAGACTGTTAACATAGCATATTTACGATGCAAAATTCGAAGACGCAAGACTTTAATGGCTTCTCATCTTGGAAAACACATTCCCTTGACTTTCTTTTAGAATAAGGAATATAGAGACTCAATGGTGTCTCATCTATACTTATGATATTCAATACAAAATTTGGTCCGACAAAATCCAGAAGACGAAGATTCTTTTCACAGGTCATTTTTTGTCTAGTTATCATAGCAGCTGTTAGAAATCTCGGCACGAAGCTGCTACATGACCTTTGGACTCTAATTTGGTCTAAAAGTAACTGGGTGGTTTTTTTGCATACATTCAGCTTCTTTTACAGCTGAGCGTCTGTATATTTTCGTTCTTTATTACAATTTTGTAATTATTTCTTCATTAATTTCGTCAGGTCTTCCACTTTTGGATGCTTCATAAACACTTGTACGGCCAGATGAAAAATCGCAGATCCAGTTATAGATGGTCGCCGTACATAAGGCTTCTTCACCATATAACATTTTCAGCTCATTGATAATTTTCTGCTTGGCAGAACCCTTCATTAGTAAAAACCGGATCACACTTCGGAATTTTACATTTTCAAACATTTTTTTGAATTTATCATGTCTAGTGGAAAATAAATTAGAATATTTAAACAAATCATGTATTTCATGCTTATAAATGATTATTATTTTATGTGTTAAATTTTATTAAAATATATTCATTATTTTTGATAGTCTAAGTGTCTGGCCACGTAATTATTTTATAAGCGGGTGTATGATTTATCTTAGTACGATCGATCATTTCTGGTGTAGTTATCTTTTTCGAACGACCTGATTTTTGTTTGGCAATTGTGCATGATAAGCCACATTTGAATTCAGTGATCCAATATTTTACTATAAAAACTGATGGAAAACATTCACCGTAATGCTTCTTGAGGTTTCCTGTTTCTTTGGCTATTTTCCCTTTTAAAAAGTAGTGCTTAATCACTACACAAAATTCATTTTTTTCATTTTTCATAAAATAAAAAAATTACTTATTTCAAACGATTTAAACGAAAACCTAACATATGAATTAATATAAAAGTTTTATATTATTAAATTAGTTGATTGTACTTCTCAATAAGAAAGTTTTTTTTATTTTTGTGACTACACTAGTCTGTCAGTTGTTATACTTATCAAACCACCACCACCATCATTATATATATATAAATTTAAATTTAAATTTAAGTTGAGACTTCTAAAAGCTTACTACTTAATAAAATTAACAAAGATTTATATAAATAATAAATTATAAAATAAAAAATAAAATAAAATTAAATAATAAATTATTATAAAAGTTCAGATACATTTTATATTTATATTCTTTTGTGTGATCTGAAATATGTTTCAGTTAGCTATGTAAATGACTTTTAATGAGTAAGATTGGATTAAAAAAATCTAAACATTTGGTGCCGATTTTAAATATTTTATAAATATTTAAGAGTTCTGAATATTTTAGCACTGTTTTTTTCTTAAGTAATCGCAATTTTGTAGGCCTTAATATAACGGTCTCTAAAACTGTTTAAGGTGTATTTGCTTTTATGAATTTTAGCTGAGAAAGAACGTAGCACATCCATCAGCAATGTCCACATACTTTTTTGGACATGGTATGAATGAATGAACCACACAGAGATGGATCGATTTGGAAAAATATTCTAAAAATGCACCACTGACTGATGACGAACTTCTTTGATGTCCTGTAGGAGAGGATTCTTTTCTCATATAGTTATTCCATAATAAAAGGCGTGAAATACCTTACAAGACCATTGGCAATCATATGAAAGTAATAAGAAAACTAAAGAAGCTCAACAAAATAGTTTTGGATTTTATATTTAAGGAAAATTTGGTACTGTCACCTTCCCATAAAGGGTTTGTATTTAAAATTTAATTTTGATACTTTTTGAAATATTCAAGCTGCGTTTTCATTGAAAAAATGTGCAACTTTTAAAATAATTAAATTACTATTATTAAAATGATTATATATAAATAATGGGTTAAACATTATTTAATTAAATTTAAAAGAATAATAAGAAAATTTTCGAACATATTATAAAAACAGATCTTAGCAGATAATAAAAGCAATAAAATCTTAAAAACCCGGTATCTTTTATTTTGATAAATAATATAATTACTAAATAATATAATAATGTAATAAAGACAATCAAGTAATGAAGAATAAATCAATTAAAAATAGAAAATATAAGAGTAAATTGTTCAAATAAAAATGATAGAGTAAATCATGATTTAATGTCCAATTATTATTGTATGTTCAAGAAAAAATAAATTATATCTTGCATGGTTTTTCTATAAAATCAATGTCCTGACAAATGTTTCCTTCAACAAATTCTTTAACATCTCTAATCTCCTTTGATAAGTAAATCCCAAAAAGATTAAAAATTCCTTAATCAACTCTGTAGCCACTCTTCTCCCCCCTAGGTTACTGGCAACAATAAAATGCGAACTACTATTCTTCATCTCAGCTTTTACATGTAAGAAATTCCACTTCTGGTCCATATATACAAAACTTGTATACATAAAAAACTTGATTCTTTGTCCCTGCTTTAATCCCATAATTTTTTATGGAATTATAAAAATTTGTGTAATTCTTACAAATTCCGTCTGTCAAGAATGTTACAATATCATTTATTACACTTTCTTGAGAAGTTTTTTCTTTTCCAAAATCGTCCATTAAAGATTTTTTTATGACCACTAATTTGCTATTTTCGTATGTCCCTAGAGCCATTAAAATAGTTTTGTTTTTGCCTTCAAATATTACTTTCGCCTGTGTTTTACTGCTTATTGTGTACGTCGGAATCCCTTCGTGAAGAAGTTGATAGTTGACATTTTTAAGAATTTGATATCATGGATTAGTAACATCAGAATGAAACTGAAAATAAATAGACATATTACATAAAATAGTAAAAATTCATTTACTATGTTATTATATCTGTCATTGACAAAAATGGTGGCATTGGAACATTTTATATTGGACTGACGTATTTCTTGAAATGTATACAGTAAGCAGAGAGACAATTCATCGTTATATTGAAAAGCCTTGCATTCCGTCAAATCGCATTTCATAGCACACTGGAGCTTGTACTTTGTCGTAAATGTTTGAAAGCTTTTAAACGTGCAAGATTGAGTAGCTTTGAAAGAAACTTCATCATTTGTACAGATTATAAAAAAGCAAACAGAAAAGCAAGCATTTTTTTAATATCTAAAAATTAATAAGCAATTAAATTTACTTTTATTTTTGCTTAGCAAAATAATATGACTTAATATCAGACATTATAAATGATAATTATTCACTGTCCTTCAGACAAAAACTTAACATTTCTTATACGCTCTCAAATCATAAATAATCTGATTATTCTTTCAAGGTTAGAAAACTTATAAATAAGTCTAGTTATTTGTTAATATTACTTTTCATTAATATATTAATTAAAAATACAACTATTCGTTTTTAAAAATTTCTTTCACTTGAACATTTAAAATGTTATTAAAATATTATGTTGGTTTACAAGAACGTAGCAAATAATCACTGAATAGTCAACCGCTTTTGATATTGTCACTTTCTATTTCCGGTTTCCTCAATTAATTTCCGAATTCAATTCTATCTTCAGATTCACCACAATTTAAATTTTTAATTTTAACTTATTCTCACTTTCCTTATAGAGATTCTGATAATTCATTATATAGGAGTCAGAGTCTTTTCACCAACCTATGAGATAATGGATAAGCCGAGAACTTTTAATTATTCAGTTCATCCCAAACGCATTTGTCTGAGCTAAATAATTAATTATCCTTTAAGTTGTCTAAATAAAATGCTTAATTTTAATTTAGAAAAGGACTACTTAAAAGTTATAGGATTTTTGATATAATATCAATTATTACTATTATTATCAAGTATATTACTATCACTATCACTATCAATCACTATTATTATCAATTATTAACCTTATTTTCATATTATTATATTAGTGTGAGTCATAAGTTTGTGGACACTTTCGATATTTTTTATTATATTCAATTAAATTTGTTAATAAATATAATTTATAGTATCATATGATACATTAAATTAAATACAGTCAATCCTCATTAATCCAAAAACTTTGAAATCGATTTCCTTTCGGATTGTGAATTAATTCGGATAATGAAGGAATTTAAAATCTATATAATTTCCAGATTAATGATAAAATTATTAAGAAAAAGACATTTTTTTATAAAAATCATCTAAGCTTTTTTGTAAAGTTTTTTGAATGAATTTCTGTAAATAAACCTTTACTTCTTTTAAACTTTTTATTGTATCATTGGTTATTTTTTTTAGTAAAGCTGTTTGAAAAAGAGCTTGCTTTGATGATAATTTCAATTGCATGAAATAAATTGCTTGGACTTATGTAACTGTCATCGACCTGACCACCTTCAGCATTAAGTACAACATCTTCAACAGTGTATTCTTCTTGGCACAGTGCAATTATTTCATCATCATTATTGAATTCTTCTGTTTAAATCATATCCTCCTCAATCATTATTTGGTCAAGGTCATTCTTGTGTTTCTGAAGAACGGGGTCTGATGAAAAGTTTTCTTCAGCATAAAGTCCTTGAAGACCTGGAATAATCGCAACCTTTTTTGAAATATTTTTATGTTTTCTTCTTTCACATCTTCCCAAGCTTCATGGAGTATCATTAGATTGACAATAAATGTTTTTGTTTGATCAATCGAGTTCAAGTAATAAACTAATAACTTTTTCTATAATAATGCTATAATTTTCTTTTTATACCTGCACCAATGGGTTGAAGATGAGCAGTTGAGTTCTTCGGAAGCATTATAACTTCAATGTTCTGAAAAAAATTCTTCAGGCTATGACTTGGAGTGTTATGAAGAAGTAGATAAAATTTCTTTTTTTTCTCAGTTCATCATCAGGATGCTGCATAAAACAATTAAACAAATCGGTGGTCATTCATACTTTCAAATTTGCCTGGTAATTTCAGGATCTTGCAACATTAAATCCTATAAAACATCTTGATTTCTTGATATGTCCAATAACAAAGGGTTAATTTTAATTGATCCACTAGCATTGGAACATAAAACTATGGTTATTCTAACTTTAGATTATTTTATTCCTTTTCTTTCAGGAGATGAAATCGTTATTGTACGAGATGCTTGAAAAAGTTCAGTTTCATTCATATTGAGTATAACTTCTAGGTCAATTACTATCAATTTTTTCAAACCTTTTTTTCTATGTTCTGAAACATCAACATCATTTATTGAATTTGCTTCTCCATAGAGAACTTTAAATTTCAGATTAAATCAATTTTTGAATCTATAGAACCATTCTTTACTTACCTTTGGTTTTGTAATGATAATTTCATTAGTCATGTAACCATTTATCGCATCCATTCGATTAATGATTTCTCAAGCAGAGAATGAATTTTCGAAGTTTGTTTGAAGTAAGTGTTTGAGCTTTCACAATTTTCCCATATCTCTTTATTTATCAAAATTTCAAAAAGATTTTTATCTATCCATATCCATGGCACATTTCTTAAATGGAAGAATCTTCGCAAATATTGAGGAACTGGAAATGGATTGTCGCGAGCTTTTCGACTCAAAACCGAATTATTATTATAATTATTATTATTAATTGAATAATTAATCGGAGTTTCATTCCCCGACTAATTTTCCATTTATGTAACATCCTATTCCTTCTTAAAGCTCACAGGCCCTTAACCACACTAAGTCTCTTACTTCCATTTCTTTTTTCACTTACGAGACCTCGTATGCTGGTTGGTGTCCTGATGTGGTCGCTATGTTAGTGGAAAATTAATCGGAGATACTTGGATTCAAACCCAGGACCTTTCACATGCGCATGGACTACTCTGACCACTAAGCTATATCTTTTTAATAAACTAAAACAAATTTTGTTTTATCAGATTTAACTTTAGTTTTAAGAAACTAAACCCTAAAGTTTTGCAAGGTAAAAATTTAAGTTTTGGTTGCATATTTATACCAGTTTTAGTGTTTATATTTACTTTATCTTGAAGCCATTACTTTTGATATTTATGACGTCATTATTTTTATATTTATAATTATTTAATTTTTTGAGCTTACAAAATAAAACAAAAAAATTTCATTGAATTATATCTGAGAGAACAGCCCTTTAATTATGTCAACAATTTTCACAATCACTCAATGATCAAGCTGCTCAAACAAAGCTCTAACTCAAATTGCTGTGCCAGGATATTATTGGATAGCCAAAAAAATCATTAATAAATAAAACCATAACTTTTTATTGTTAGACATTTTTGAGCATAAAATAATGATTTCACTCTACCTTATATTATGATTTTCTTTGTTATTTAACGTCTTATGTTGGACAGATTATCTGTCAATCATCTCGTACTTTCTTTAAATGTTATTAATGTTTCTAAAAATGAATGGGCCATCAAATATAAAGATTATTATATATAGACATTCACATAACAAATATATATGAAACTGGAAAACTAGATATACTTCCAATTCCAAAACCTGATTCAATTCCAATAAATCGTATTGATGTAAAATATATATATTTCAAAAGATTTATAAGATAGACATATTGCTGATGTAGAAATGATACATGAAATGAACCAAATTCCAAATCCAATCAAAGAGAAAAACTTGAAAGAGCAATAGTAAAATTAATTATGAAAGTTAAAGTAGCTTTTGGATTAGGTCTTCCAAGAGCTGCTAAGAATATTGCAAATAAAAATCAATTTGAAGGCAAAGAAGAATTAAAAATTAAAAATTTCATTAGAGATTTGTAAGCGAACATAAATAGAGTATTGTAAAATCTGAATAAACTTTTTTGAAAAAGTAGATCCTGACGAATATGATCTATTCATGTTATATTGAAAATTGTTAGTACCCACCCAATACTTTTGAGTGGTAGTGTATATTTTTTAGAAATACTTTCTGGATATTTATTTTTCTTATTTAATAATTTTTAATTCTTTATCCGTATTATGTTTCCAGAACAAAGAAGTTTGACAATATTTATTTGTAAAACAAATATACAAAAAATTATTCTTCCAAAAGATACTGGTTTAACATATTTTCATATCTTTCTAAAAGTTCAGCAAAGTTATCAAAATATAATTTTATTTAATTTACGTTAAAATAATATGTATTTTAGAAGGAATTTTTTTTCACGGGATAATTGACATATGGAAAGTTTTATAAAATTCTATCATGTTGAAACATATGGTTTCCAGCACGATGCCAAAAATAAAGTTACAAAGTGCTTCTGGTGTAAGTTTTCAGGAGATTTTTATTTTTTAATTTTCACAAATGTACTAGAACTTTTATTAAGTAACTTTAAAATTAATTAATTTAAATATGAAATTTTTTTATTAAATCAATATTTTTTTTAATTTTTCACATTTTAATATTGGAAAATTAAGTAAATATTATTTATATTTTTAATTAAAAACAATTAATATATATTATTAAATTTTTAATTGTTCTTTAATTTATCTTGTAATAATAATCATCTGCTATATAAAATAACTGGATTTTTCTTTCATCAATATTAACGATTCTAAAATGGTACCAATTATTAATAATAAATGTAATTGGATTTTTGTGTACATGACATGTATTACATAATCGTAAACAATATACTCTATGGATAAGTGACTACTATTAAAAATGGTCTACATTTTTGCCAGTTTTACGAATGTTGTTTTATACACTCCATTTGCACTTCTGTATATATTGTGGTAAATCATGTTTTGAAACCAGCATTAATTTCCTTAATCAACTTCTCCATTTTCACACGTAGCAAGGATTTTATAGAAAACAGGAAATATTAGATTTTAAAGAAATAAATGGCGGTTTTAACATTAAACTTCCAATAAACAAATCGCAGCAAAATGGTTGCCATTTGACTGTTATGGTTTTCCATTCATAATTTTGAAGTAACTCCATAACTTATATCTGTAAATAAAATATTCAAATATTAAAAATACACGTGTTTGTAAAAGCTATTTTTGTTTTACATCGTTCATTCTTTTAGTGGCCACCATATATGATTGAATCCTGTTTCATATATGCAAAAAGTTTATTTGGTAATGTAACAGTATTTCTTTTTTCTATTTCTAGAGGAATACCTTTCTACTTTCAAGATCATTATTTCGGAAAATATTAATTTCTTTTGGTCATCTTTTCATTTACCATCTACGTGATTTTCTGATTAAAATTATTTTCAAAATTTGAGCACTTATTCAAAGTAATGATTAATGGATTTTAACTGGTTTTCAAAGCAGAATTTATAAGTATATAATATTTAATTTGTTTAAATTTATAATCATTAAAAATTTTTATTTTCCTTTGATAATCCTTCTTAGGGTAGAGTGTTTTAAAGCAACATTATATTTAAATTTATTTACTCGTAAATTATTATTTTTCATTTATAACACCTTCAAGAATTCAAGAAAAATAAAAATTGAAGTATAGACATTCATTTGGAAAGATATTCTATAAAAATCCTCTTTCAGACACAAACATTGAATTTAGAAAAGGTATATCACACAGACCTTAATGATTTACTTTAAATTTGATAAAGAAAAAAAGTTTAATACAAAACAAATAATGATAGGAAAAACTTCAAAGTGATCTTTGAAATGTGTATTATTAATGAAAAATTAAATTATTAAATGATGAAATAATATATAAAACAGTACATCTACGACTAAATTAATAATAATATTATTAATGATGATAATAATATGATAATAACAACAACAACAATAACAATAATAATAATAATAATAATAATAATAATTATAATAATAATAATAATTATAATAATAATAATAATAATAACATGATAACATCATCTTTATAAGCTATTGTAACAGAATTATATTGCAGTTCATGACAGCCAGGGTTAATTCTTTGTGAAGGTATCAAATTGATATTTTTGGTTTTCACAAAAATTATCATTGGTAGTAGAGATCTCTTGACAAATATTTTCTTTTATGAATGTATTAATTGAACTGCTTTTGTCTTCCAAGCAGATTCCAAACAAGTTCAGCAAATCCAAGGTAGACTTTGTTAAATTTGTCCCAAAATTGCTGGCCACAATAATATGCCAATTGTTTTCTCTGATACGACTTTTCAAAGTTTGATAATTAAATTGATCATCGAAATATACATAAACGACCTGATTTTTTTCAATGGGTATTTCATCCAGATTTTTAATTTCATTGTAACAATTCTTAAAATTTTTGCATTTTCCGTTTGTCAAGAAAGTCAAAATATCTTTTATTATATCTGGATGATGAAAAGTCTTAGCGTTTTTAAAGTCTCCCATCAGAGATTTTATTAAAACAACCAATTTACTACCCTCGTAGGTACCCACGGCCATTAAGGTTGAGTTATTCTTGTCTCTTAATAAAGGCTGTGCCTGAGTGTTGTTCAAAAGTAAATAAGTGGGTATTAATTTTAATTTTAATTTAAAATTAACATTTTTCAAAAGTTGATATCTTGGGCTATTCTCATTTCCGTGGAACTAAATACAAAAGAATTATCAATAATCTCTACCAAAGAAAAATATTCACTTTGTTATTATATCTATCATTAGTATATATAGTGATATTTGGGCATTTCGTATTGCACTGGCATATTTCATGGAATTTGTATAGAAAACAGTCAAAGGTTGCCACATCGAACTGGAAAGCTTTGCAGTCAACCATGTCGCATTTTAGAGCACATTGGATTTTGCTGGCCAATGTGAACATTTGAAAATGGTTGAATGAACAAGATTCAATGGACTGGTAAACGCCACCGGCATCCGCATTTGTTATAAAAATAAATTTTATTAAAAATATAAGTTTGAGGACTTTCATGGAAAATCGAAATAAATAAACTATTCTATCCTGAGATACGGGAAACCCTGACTAAGATAATTAAGAAAATAAAATAATTTAATAAAAAATTATTACTTTGAATCTAAAAGTTCTTAAATTGAATAACATTAAAAATAGTTGAATAATGTTGAGGTATCGTGTTTTCATATAAGAAAATGGATAATAATTATTGGATAAAAACTAGATTGGTGAGATTAGATTAAGATGAGAAAACACTGTTTAGTGTATTAGGTCTACAGATATAACTCCGCCGTTTTTACCCTTATTTAAAATTAAATAAATAAAAAACAACCAAAGCAAATTTATAAAAGATTTTATTAAAAATAATTTCCTTCACTCATGACAACCTTTTCCCAAAGTTGTAGCAATTTATGTATGCCATCATAGAAAAAATTATTTGATTTAGAGGCAATCCAATGATCTAGCCATTTTTTTACATCCTCATAAGTCATAAAGCTGTGCTCTGACAGACCATGTACCATCGAACGGAATAAAGGATAAATAATCCGACGGAGCAATGTCTGGAGAGTATGGTGGGTGGGGTAAGACATTCCATTTCAAATTTTTTATAGCCTCACCGAACGTTGTCATGAAGCAATATTATCTTCCCATGACTATTAGCCCATTCTGGTCGTTTGGCAGCGATTTCTTCGTTTAGTTGCATTAACTGCTGTTGATAGCGATTGGCAGTCACGATTTCACCAGGTTTCAGAAGTTGGTAGTAGAGGATACCTTTTTGATCCCACCATATGCATAAAAATACTTTTTCCCATGAATGTTGCGCTTTGGAGTTGACTTTGTCAGCTGACCTGGATCAAGCCAAGATCTTTTTCGCCTGGAATTGGAGAAATATATCCAGTTTTCATCGCCAGTTATTATACAATGAAGGAAAGATTTCGCATGTAGTTTTTCTCTGCTCTTGGCTTCTTTCTGTTATTGCAAGAGGTACCCACTTTCCCACCTTTAGAATCTTTCCTAAACCGTGTAAACAATTGGAGATTGTTTGTTGGGAAATATTCAATGAAGCAGCTAATTGTACCTGAGTTTGACAGTCGTCTTCGTCCAACAAGTCTTGCAAATCAAGGTCTTCAAATTTTTTTGGAGGATATCCGTGGGCAATGTCATTAAGGTTAAAATTGCCCGTTTTGAATTTTTGAAACATTCCCGACATGTTCTTTCAGCTAAAGAATTGTTGCCATTAAGCCTGTACTAGTAATTTATATGCTTCGGCAGCATTTTTCTTTAAATTAAATAAAAATAATAAAGCTTCCCGCAAATGGTTATTTTTCGGCACAAATGTTGTCATCTAAAATAGTAAATATTTAATGATGTGCAAACCACTTAAGAAATTATTATATTGTTATAATTAGTGCCCAAAGTGAATATTATTTAAACAACAACAAATATACAAAAAAATAATTTCATATTTGTAGACCTAATACATTGGTCTGAAATAATAGAAATTAAATATTTTTGGTTAAAAAGATTTTATATTAAATGCAGATGTTAAGATTCAGATAAAATAATAATAATAATAGTAATGATAATAATAATGGTAGTAATAAGTAATACCAGTATTAATAATATATGTACAGGTCGTCTATAAAGTAAGTCCGACTTACAACTAAATATTTCTGTCTTATCAAAAGTAATATGACGTCATTTTTATTTTCATTTTTTGCTGCATAATATGAAATTCTAATATCGACAATAAATAGTAATTTTATTATTTTATTTTAGAAATGAATCACTTTAATGTTCACACTTGTATTGAGTTAATAGCTCTTTATTTTGAATATGTCCGATCACCAATTCAGTGTCTGCGGCGATACAATACAGAACATAGCACAAGAAATTTGTATGTGTACTCTAATTGGTGAACGGGTAGTAATTTTGACGAAATCAAGTCTGGTAGGTCACATATGTCAAGAGAAAAGACTGAAGTGCTATCCAGTTACAGTCGGCAAACAAACTTGGAACTGCATCATCAAGTATCATAGCAAGAGCTACTGAAATCTCCATGCCAACAGCTTGTAAAATATTAAAAAGTATCCTTATCATCTTAAAATCCTTCAAGAGTTAAAAGAAACTGACTCTGAAAAAGATTTCTTTTTGCAAATTTTATATTAGACAAATTTGAAACTCATTCCCAATTCCTGACATCCATACTATGGTCCGATGAGTCCTACTTTACTTTAGACCGGGATGTCTATACCCACGAAGCAATCACCTCGTCCCCAGAAAAACCGTATTATTTTATGACTAAGGGTAATTTTCCTTCTAAAGTCACGGTTTGATGCGGTTTTCAGCAGAGTTCATAATTACACGTTATTATTTTGAGCATACCGTTAACTCAGAACGGTACTTGGATATGTTACAGAAGATTTTCATTCCAGAGCTTCAATATTCACACAATATTCCAACCTCATATTAGCAGAGAGATCAAACAATTTCTGCTCTTAACATTTTGATCATGAGTGGTCTCTAAGATCTCCTGATCTGGAGCCAGAGATTTCTGGCTTTGAGGATTCCTATAAAGTAAAATTTGTAGTCGCCAGCCAACGACAATCCAAAAAATAAAATTAATAATCACAGAAGAAATCAATGCAATAACATCGCAGCAGCTGTAAAATGCCATGAACTCTTTTAGAAGGCGGTTAGAAATGTGCCGAGATCTAGATAGCAAACATATTGAATATTTTTTATAATTCCATATTCTCAATAAACTTTTCATGTATAATAAATATCTTAATTATTAACATTGAGATGGACTATAATAAAATCCGGGCTTACTTTATAGGCGATCTATATATATATATATAATATACGGATAAGCAATTTTTTTGACCACCTTGAAAATGTTAATTTTTTCAATTTAGAAAACTTTTGTTTTAAATATTTTTCTCGGAAAATGTTAAATGTTAATTTTTGCACTTTTAAAATATATTTGTTAACTTTTTCATCTGAAATTTATAAAATTTATTTTTTAGGTGTCCATAATTATTGGCCATTTATAGAAAAAAAGAAACACGTAATTAATTATTTATTTGATTACCATTTTTTACAATTACATAGACGAGGCTACCTCTAAAAGTCTCATAAACTCTCAATTCCCTTATTATCTCTGAAAAACTATTTTTTTAAAAATTATCTTGATAAGTTCTTTGTTTATTTTTTGGGTAATGTTTAAAGTGGGCTTTGGTCTTATTATCGGTTATTATTATACCTGGTTTGCTCGTATTGATAAAGTGGAACGCATTCCGTATTCCTTCCATTAAATCACCTACAGACGTAAGTGGTCACCTGTCATAGATGAAGTCTTCCATAATTTTCCAGATGCTCTCTATAATGTATAAATTAATGTATAAATAATTATACAAATAATTATAAATAATGTTTAAATTACTATAAAGTATAATATATAGGTATATAATAATAATAATGATAAATAAATGATTGTTTTATTAATTATCCTTGAAAGAATTTAGTTCTTTTTTGCCCGTGTAATAAAAATAATAAAGAAAAATAATTAAACTTAATTAATTTGCTCGAGAAAAAGTTTAATTTTTACCTATGTCATGTTTAGAGTGTTTTTAACTAATTAATTTCTTTAGATGTGGTTGTTTCTCTCTACCTGAACAACAGGAGAGGAGAATATTTGCTGTTGTCTTGAAAGAGCTTATGAGATAATTAAAAATTAATAAATAATTTTTGATTTTTAATTATCTCATAAACTCTTGTATGTACCATAAATTATAATAGAAATTTTGGATCTTTTACTTTTACCCCCTCAATAATTACCTCTTGAGTTACAAAATCGGTAGAAATTTCTTAGACTACCCAATATATGGCTTGTATTGCATTGGCTTGGCACAGCATTTATATGATAAACACTGTTTTAAAACACCTTTGGAAAAAAGGTAATTAACAATTATATCTGTTGTACCATTACTGATTTGTTCGAGATTTTTCTTATAATAATAATCACACATGTTTGTATGTATATAATGGAAATTATTTACATATCTATATACACCGTTTTCACCTCTATTTTGACATTGCAAATTTAATTTTGACATTGTAAAGGTCTATTTTGACAATGTTAAGTTTGTTGCAATTAATATTTTGTCAAAATAAAACTTAATATTGTCAAAATAAAACTTAATATTGTCAAAATAGATATTTTCCGTTTTTGCACTCCATTAAAAATCTCTTCCATTTTCCACTCGTGGGGAAAAAGGTAAAAGATCTTAAATTTTAGGTGTATTTATATAAATATTGATAATTATTAATAAATCAAATTGTCAAATGGTAAAAAAAATGAAGGGAAATTAAAAAGTTTTTTAAGAATTCAGAGTCAAAAGTTTGCAAAACAAAAATGATTAAAACCCTATGAAAATCCAGATGAATTTGTTTCTCCAAATGGATATAAATTCGAGGAAGAAAAACCTATTTGCGGATGCTAACTGGGAAATCTTAAAGGAGTCAGTTCTGGGTTTCATGAAGATGGTAAAAAATCGATTCAAATTACGAAGATTATATCAAATAATCGTTATTTCTATATTGCGATGACGAACCACCGAAGATGATATAAAAATCTGCGTTTATTTATTTATTATATTTCTATTTACATTATTTCTATTATGGGTTATCTCTAAATTCTTAAATACGACCGACTGGGTGACCTTTTATCTTGAAATATATGATGTTAAAATGATTTTATGCTTTTTAATTTTTGTGGATATGGATAATTTTCCTTTTCATTTATAAGTGGGGAATTAGAGTAGCAGGAGGACAATAAAATTCAGAGTCAATAATTGCGAGCTAACTGGTGTTCAACATATTTTGAAACCCATATTTAAATTTCAAAATTTTTAAAATAAATTGAACTTAAAATATTTTTTAAATATCTTTTAAGTAAAAGAAAATGTCTAAAATAATTTTTTTTGAACATCAAAAAATATATTCTCCATTATCTTTCCATATGCAATACAATCGATGGTACCATGATTTACAACTTTCCTATTTGTTGTATCCTTGTCAATTTTCTTCACTGCGGTTTTCAGTTTGCTGATCAATTTCTTTTTGGTTGCTATTTGATTCCACCTGATGCTCCGAACAATTTATTCCAAACGCAATAATTCAAGGGATTTAAATAGGGTGAATTATGAGGCCAAGGATTTTTAGAATAAAATGTGGAACATTTTAGGAACACCATTCAATTGATTTTCGTCGCTTATGATACGTCGCACTACCTTGTTGATATGTCTAATTCCTCCCAAAAACCTTAATTTTATATTTCTTTGCCACTGGGAGTATTTTGTTTTAATACAAACGTCCTGATTAACTGTTCATTTTTCAGTAAATACGAGGGCATTGCAATCTTTGGAACATACAATACAAATTTGGTCAAGCAAACCATAACTCCTTGTGGAAATTTCCGTTTCTGATGTTTGCCTCGAGTAACTGCTCATATTCTGTCATTTTGGACATTGTAGACTCCGTTCATCCGAAAAACTATCTTTTTGTTATCTCCTTTTTTGAAATTATGCTTCACCCAATTGTAAAATCCAATTCTGGTTTTTAAATGCTTCATAGTCAACAAAGGTTGTTTTCGGATCTTGTACGGCTTTAACTATTGATTTTTTTCAATATGGATTTAGCTAATCAAATTGATATTCTAATTTTGGTAGTCAATTGTATTACGGTCATCTTTTTTCCCCTTTGGTCAATCGTTTTACAGCTTGTATCGCTCTAATTGTTTTGGCATCCTTTTTTCTTCACGGTGGCTTCTTCAGTTCAATAGAACCATTTTCCATGATCATTTTGCACAATCGTTTGATCGTTGGAAATGAAAGGACTTCTTCCAATCCTTGGTATGTTTGCAAGGAAGTGTGTATTTCCATTCTGGTCTTGGAAAAAATATTTTGTAGTTCCAACGATTTTATCTCGAAAATTCTATAAAATTTAAATTAAAAAATAATCTTTTGTTTACCCGTACTATATAACAAGCTTTCATTTAACCCTCTTTAGATTTTGATAAAATATAATTATTTTGTTTTACCAGACATAAAAATGACAATATCATTATATGTTAAACACCCGTTATCAAAGCGTTCGTGAAGTCAGAAGATTTGAGAATGGATTCATAAACAGATGATTACATAAAAGAAAAAAAATCATCACGAAGAAGGTGTACCATATTTAAAATTTATTTTTACAATATCAGTAATAATAATAAACCAGTTAGATGAAGAAATCGCAGAAAGTTTATATAAAAAGAAAAGTAAACTGAGAACCTTAGAAAAATTCCTCATAAATTTTTTTTGGGATAAGATTAACTTCATAAATAAAAGACTAAAACTTAGAAGTAGGAGCAGAACTCTGTCATATCAGGTGATATAAATAACCTTTGTTAATATCACAATGTTTAAGTGGTATTCTCAAGATTACAATGATAACACTATCAAATCGTTAAAGAGTCAAAATAACAATGATAACAACTACCAAATTTTCAAATAAGTACGAGGATAAAGATGATACTGATAACCAAATTGTCTAATCAAAAAGTCACATAATACTTCAATAATTAAATGTTATCCAAACTTAACAACCAAATTTAATACACAGATAATAATAGCAAAAATTAAAAATCAATCGAACATAATTAAGTTAATAAAAAAAGAAAATAAATTTTTGTTAATAAAAAAATTAAAAATAATTAAGAAAAATATCTTATAAGGACACTCCTGTCGATAATCCCGACCTATGAGCTAAACTCGGGTTTGCTCAGAAATAAGCCACTGATGTGGAACCTATAGACCGCATCAATTACACTTCACAGTGGGACATTGTCTTCGAACGTTCCCTTCCCTCCACATGCGAAAAAAGTCGGTTTCTTTCTCATATTACAATTTCTACTTATGTGTCCGATCTTGTGACATGTCCAACATTCCCTTTTATTTACAAAATCATTTCTGTTGATCATTCGTCGAACTTGTGGGTTTCCCATACATGTTTCCTCTCTTGGTTGTTACCCCTAGTTAATGCTAACTTATAGCTCTCATATTGTCGAGTTCCTGGCTGTCGATCTGCATTTATCTTCTCAATCTCAGCTCTATACTCGTCCATCTTCTTTATTGTCTTCTTCACTTCCTTTTCTCCTTCCACTTCCCTCATGCACAACTTCCTTTTAACTCCCGGGTCATTTGTACAGTGTACTAAGAAAAGTTCTACTAATGTTTTCTTATCTCATGTATGTGAGAGCAATTTATCGACCAGTTTTTTACACTTTTCGAAATATTTTTCCGCTGGTTCATTTGATCTTTTGTAATTGAAAGCTGATTGTAAATCTTATACCATCGAGCTTTTCTTTTGAAACGCTTTGTGAAGCTTTTCATCAAAGTTCTTCAAGTAATAATAAATATTTAAACTAATTAAAATTATTTAAAACTTTCTAATCCTCACATTTCTGTCATTGACTCAGCACAGCTCCGATGTCATTGAAGGTAGCATCTGTATCCAGCACTAAAGTTATATCCTGTCTTTGATGATAATCAAATTGATATTGAGGCATTGTATAATTCACTTTTTACATCTTCACAGATTTTCTGGCATTTATTTGACCAATGTAACTGTTCAGATTTTTTTCATCTATTTTCGTTTCAAAATTATCTTTACCGTCTAAAATTGAATCTCCCATTTCTTCGTGTACATACAACACCGGCTTTCAGTGTCTTCACGAGTCCTCTTCTAATAGGTGAAAATCTCAAAACTGGTGTCCGTGTTTTCCACAAATCTTCCTTTCAGTGGGCATTTAAATCTTCTATAATCATTGCCGTCTCAGCAGAAACAATGTTCTGAATTCAACTGTATCTCTCTCAGTGCAGGTAAACCTCTTCGTTTGTTATATAAGCATTTCGCCAAATGTTTCATTGACACTCTTGGAATGATCTTTCTAGGCTCCGATATCTCTGTTATAATTTACAATCTCGGTATCTGCTCTGCCCCTGGTTCCGCAATTTTCGTAGTAGTGTCTTATGAACACAGTAAATGTAGCTCCGTATATATCATGATTTGAGAATTAAGTGGGGATGCAATCTACTAAATTAGATGTATGAGTTCTTCATCATCGGGTCATAGCAAACATGAGGATACCTGAAGGGGACAATTGATCATACATCATATAGAGATTTACAATAGGAGATCGGTAAAAATAGGTACAATATGTCTCAACTACCTCCTCGGTGTGATGTATCCATTATACTCTGTAAATTCATCGAAAGCATTCAGTAATTTCTGGTTTCGATTGATGAGACCACTTCTTAGTACTCAATTCAACATTTTGGCATTTAGAATGAGGGTGAAGATTTTACAGTATGTATCCATTAACGTTGTAAGTCTTAAAGAGGATAATAAGTACGAAGCATTCTCCTTATCTGGTTTTAGTAGAAAAGTCATTTTAAATTTCTTTCATTTTGTGATTATTTTTCGGTTTTAGCTAAATTTCTTTTGATCAATCTTTTAACTTCGTTCTGGACTTATTTTTATTCTAACTAACTAGGTATCACCTAAAAACAGTAGTAGAAAGTCTGGTACTTGATCTTCGATTCTCGGATTCAGAATCAATTAGACGTTTGAAAAAATTTGAGACTCAGCTCTGAGAGTGTTTTTTCGCTCTTGGATTCGATACAAGTTGGGTTTTTCTCCATTCAGGTCAGTCATTGGACATGGATTACATTGCAGATTTTTCATTTTACCATGATCTAATTTGCCCTCTATACTTGTATTTCATTATTGCTTACATAATTTCTTCCACTAGTTAAATCTGTATGTCCTCTAATTCATTGGTGACAACACCTATATCTTCATATGCTTTAGCACTCCATGGTTTTAATCTTTTCTGAAACAATTGAGAAGTAAGCGAAATAGTTTAGTGGTAATCATTTTTCATTTTATTTGAGAAAGAAGTTGAGGTCCTTAAGTGAACTAAGGAAGATAGAGGATTGATCGAGTTTCGGCAAATTTACTGAGGAATATGTGAAGGATCTAAGAAAACAATTATTTTGGTTTTCATCAGCTGTAGAAAGGAGATATTGGGTTGTCCGGAAAGTTTGTTCCGAATTTTAATTAGAAATTAAAAAGTAATACAATGCTATTTTAAATACATTTATTAAAATACATATGTTCAATTTTTGTTCCACAACCTTTTTTCATCTATCAGGCAAGTTGAATATTCCATTCTTCCAGAATTTCTTAGATTTTTCATCGAAAAATTATCCAAGTGACTTTTGATATCGTCGAAGAAGATAAAGTTTTTTCCATTAAGTGAATTTTTCAATGACCTTAATAAATAAATGGAAATCGGTGGGTGCAAGGTCTGGTGAATATGGCGGTTGGGGTTGCATTTCCCAACCCAGCTCCAAACACTTTTTCTTGGTCGTCAAATACACATGCAGACGCGCATTATCTTGATGAAACACTACTCCTTTCCAAATCACCAGTGATGGGCGTTTTCTATCAAGTTGTTTGTTTAATTCGTCCAACTGCGAGCAATATTTTTCAAAATTTATTGTCTGATTTGTTGGTAAAAGCTCATAATATCGTATTCCTAGCCAGTCCCACCAGACACAAAGCATAACTTATTATGGGTGAAGACTGCCCTTTACGGTGGTTAATGGTGGATCACATGGCTTTCCCCAGGATCTTTTCTGTTGGACATTATTATAATTGATCCATTTCTCATTTCCTGTCACAAATTGCTTCAAAAATGGTGTTACTTTGTTGATTTTATAATCTAAGTCGCAGATGTTAATACGAATCACCAGGTTATTTTCACTTAAAACATGTGGAATCCATACATCTAAACGATTAATAAAACCAAGCTTCAATAAATTCTCGAGTATGGTGGATTTTGGGATACCTAATATCTTTTCTAATTCACTTGTGGTATGGCGTGAATTTTTCTGAAGAAGCACGGTAATTTCTTCATAATCAGCGGTTCTCGGTCTCCCTGTGCGTTCTTGATCTTCAAGACTAAAATCACCATCTTTAAATCTTGTAAACCACTTCCGAACAGCTCTATCAGATATTGGTAATTCACTATAAACACAGCATATCTATTGTTGGCTGATTTGCGGCACTTTTACCTTTCCTGTAGTACAAGAGCAATAAATGGCGAAATGCATGTATATTATTTGTATCCATCTTTGAATTTGGTCAATAATTTAGATGAATATTTAAACAAATACCTTTTCATTATTTAATAAAAAAGCATCTTTTATCATTCAGAATATATACATATAATTATGCCATGTTTTCTATCTATCTATTATAATAAAAACTGTTTTATTTATGTATATTAAAAATCGGAACGAACTTTCCGGACAACCAAATAGATAAAAAATAGTTGGTGAAGTACAGCCCCTGACCATTGAAATAGACTAAAAAAATATCGTTGTTTTGACGTAAGAGATTAAACCGATTTAATGAAAACCGTTTTGTAGAAATTAATTTTTATTTACTTTTGACCAAAGTATGACTCTACAAGGTTTGTATTTCAGTCCCCAAACTAGTCTCTTCTTAATCATGGCCGGTGTTAACTTATGATTAATGGTTATACCATTATTTGTAAAATAATACTTGAGTCTATTTCAATACCCAGATACTGCATGGAATCATCATGGAATTATCACATGGAATTGTCATGTCTTTTATTAAAAAGTTTTGCAACAGTGTCTCGATAACTTTGAAGGACTGAAACAGGTGGGAGTGTGAAAAGAAAGAAAAGTAGAAAACTGTTTTTGGGAGATCGATAGGAAATGAAAGAAAAAAAGAAAAAATATTGAAGTTGAAGGAGAAAATATTGAAGGAGAAAAGCAGTAAAAATAAGATAGATATTAATATATGTGGCGAAATGCTAGTTAAGAATGGCACACTAAGAGACTTGGAAGCTGGACTTTGGTATTTTATTCCTAAGTTATCTGTAAAGGGCTTGAAAAATTTCGATTTTAAAGATACGGGGTAATCGATCTTTTTATCTTCTGTGAATTTTATGTTAGTGTTCATGACAACCACCTGCACACTTTGATTTCCCCGTATTGTACATCACTATTTTTCTTTTTTTAAAATCTAATTTTGGCCTAAACCTATTTCATTTTCCCTGAAGAGATATATTCTGAAGGATCCTTGTTCTGGTTTTTGATTTGATAGGATCCACCTGAATTCCTTTGGCTTTCTATTTCAGTTTTCTTTGTTCTTGGACTTATTTGCTGACTTTATCTGAGTTTTGCAGGGATACGCCAGAATTTCCTCATCAGATCTCTTATCTTTTATAATAATAATAACAATAATAATAATAATAATAATAACAACA
>JBBMKC010004183.1:0-19365 GCA_037834085.1 Bipalium vagum | reverse complement strand
ATTATTATTATTATTATTATTATTATTATTATTATTATTATTATTACTATTATTATTATTATTATTGTTATTATTATTATTATTATTATTATTATTATTAGCAAAATTTTTTTAAAAAGATGTTTTATTTTTTGCTTCGCCTCAATTTTTGCATTTATGCGCAGATTCACCAAGGTCTTTCTTAGTTTGTTTTATTTTTGGTCAGAATTGTTATTAACATAATATTTTTAAAAATTTTTTAGAAACAATTTCTGGCACAAACGATGGGTGTCAATGAAAACATAGGACAAAATATAAATTCTTTGTCAAATTTTGGAAAAATTTCTTGAAATTGATGAAATTTTATAGTGCTTTTGAAGATAACACTCCAAATACAAAAACTATTTACATGGATGATCGTGAGGACACTGTGGATGTTACAAGGTCAGGAAGATCATCTTCTTCAAATTTTGATGAAAGCATTGAACGTGTGCGGTGTGTAGTGCTTTTTGATTTTCGATTATTTGCTTGAATGTTTGGTAACAAAAGTTTGCGCACAATATTCTAACAAATCACTTAGAGATGAAAAAATTATATATGCAAAAATTGTCCAAATGTTGCTGATACTTCTGACAAGACTGAGGAAGATCGAATGTTAGACACAGTGAAAATATCATGTTCAAAAAAATTTTTTTTGAAAAGATCATTACCGGTGACGAATCTTGGTTCTTCGTGCATGATACTTAGTCGAAATTAAAAAGAGAGGAATGGAAATCAAAATGTGAGCCACGATCAAGTAAAACAAAGAAAAGAATCCTAATCTTACAGAACAAATGCTTGAGGAATTACCGAGAACAAATAAAAATAAACAAGCTGAAAATGGATATCCTGATGGGTCCTCATTGCGTGAAAGAATGGAAGCAATAAAGATGACCATACAGTCAATTGGCACTCAATTATTCAAAAAACTATCAAAGCGACGACGATTTGTTAAAGCAAATAGTTTTAATCTATTATCTTGAACAAATATTTCCTTGTAAAAAAAATTTCGTAAAATAGAATGGAGGCATTAGGCTTTTACCACACCTTGAACCAGGCTTCAAAATTGAGTTGGACTTTTAATCATCGCTGTTGCATCCTCAATGCTAGAGACGATCTGATAGGAGCTCCCGAAAATCATTTACACTTTTTTATCCTTGAATTCCACTTCATAAAAGATTAGTGGTGATGACATATTGCTGTGATTGTCTTCTACCCATTACCAATGAGAAGATATAAGATAATGGTAGACCAAAACCGGTTGATATTTAACCAGAGAACTGGGTTGAATTCCAGTTAAAACACAGATTTAATCCCTTCGTTGACGATGTCACATGGTAGATCTCATTTGATAGTGTACTCTACGGTCATCACTGATGGTATTCCCACACTAGCCTGGGTCTGCTGAGTTTACGAGCATGAAAATAGAAAATGAAAAACAGAAATTTCAATCCAAAAGACGAAAATATATCCGAACATATTCAAATTGAAAAAATCTATATTTATGATGCGTAATAATGTGTTAAAATAATTATTGTTGTGTTAAAACCATTATTGAAAATAAGTGATCCATTTACTTTTGTGTTTACGTCTTGTAAAATGTGATAATTAAAATGTAATACTGATAATATTAAAATTATAAAAACATCTTAAAAATTGGACAAGTCTTCAGAATACAATTTGTGGTAACTCTAAAAATAGTAAAATTAAGTTACTGTTTCAAAAATTGTCTAAAAATAAAAACGATTTCTCCAAAGAACTCAGAAAAAATTGTCAGGTAACAAGAGTGATAAAAGCAGAATAATTAAAATTGAAATTAAAGAGGGGCAGAACAATTCAAAGGAGATGTGGAAATAGCAAAAGATTGGTCTTCGGAAATTTTCAAAGTTTTTCAGTAAGTTACCATTGGATTTGAGAGAAATCAATGCTAAGCAGAGCTGGATAGTACATCGATAGATGTACTTTTTGATCTTAAATTCATGATCACTGATATTACATTTTATGTAAATGACCAAAACTCATACGTTGGTTTTGAAGCAATAAATCATATACAGTCGGCGCTCAGTTATTAATTATTATTATTATTTGTTCTAAGGACAAGGAGTTTTATCGCAAAGGAATCCAGCTTTTACCAGAAAGATGGTTAAAAGTAATAGAAAGTGAAGGAAAATATTTTGACTAATCTATTTTTTATGATTGTAGTAAAAATAAATGTTCTTTTTGTTCTAAAAACGGCGGAAATTAATTAAAACCCCTAATATTTGAACTCGTGGGGATTTCAAAAAAGTTCAAATAACTCAATTATTGAAATAACTCAATTACAAATAAAATTTATTTTTAAAAAAATCCATGATCTTCCAGCTTTTTTTCAAAAAATTATTCAAATAACTGAAAGTTCAAATAACTAAGCGTTCAAATAACTGAGCGCCGACTGTAAGTGCAGATATTTGTTACATAACGATTTTGTCCTCCATAGTATAACATCATACCAAGGTTTTCCTGGCTTTTTTACTTATGAAAAAAGAAATAAATATATTTAACAGCATTTACACTGCATTTTCAGTTTGTAGAAGCACGTCAGCTGTATTAAAACAATATAAGGTAATGTTATAAATGTAGCGACATTACTGCCTATGTCTCCTATTCTTCATCTGAAATGGACTGTTTGAAGTTGTTTCGGAATTATTAATCTATGATCTCAAAGAACTTTGTTTGATTGAAGTTGTAAAGGTTGCAACTTTGTGGATTCGTGGTTTGCTCTTTACTGTCATCAGTACAGAACTGCCAACTTTTATAATGAAGGATATGTATATTTTCTTTCTCTAAGTTTTTTCGGAAAAAATCTTAAATAATTTTTACACTTATTGGAATTAAAATTGCTCAATTAATTGTTACATAATCCAGACATTAAAATTAAACGGCCAAATGGAATTTCCCGTGTTACTCTTCTAAATTTGACAGTAGTTGAATTTTGTATTTTTATAATAATAATAAACTTTTCCGCGTCTAATAAATCTATAAATTTCTTTGTGAATGTACTTTTCAATCAAAACCAAAACCTATGCTTCATAACTCATGTACGTTCTAAATAAATTATTGTTTAAAAAATAAATTATCTAAATATAATAATGAGTACGGAAAATAAGAAAAAATTCTTTATTTAAATTTCTTAATTTTTTAGGAACTTAAATGTAATGTATTTATATTTATTATGAATATCTTTATTATTATTTCTTTAATCTCTTTTTTTGTTAAATGTATACTAAAATTGTGACAATAATGTTGTTGATTCCCAATTTGAAAAATAAAATTTTTGTTACGAATATTTTAAGATTTTTTTGTTGGTATTTAATATCTTGAAATATATCAACACCAATAATAATTACTTTTTATTATTTAAAAATTTTTGAATAAGTTTTAGTTTTTAAAACCCAGTTAATTTAATCATTATAAAATTAACATTTAAAACTTGATACAGAGAGTTATATTTCGACGAAAGTGGGTTTCGTTGTTTTCTGTACCGTTAAGAAAAAGAACGTGAGCTGCTTAATTAAACATAAGCTGGTATGAAAATCTCTTATATAATATCATTAACAGTTATTATGATAAAATAAATGATGTTATATATATTGAAAAAATCTCAAAGAATTCCAGCAGCAAAGTTTCGCTTTCAGAAAATAGTTTCTATTTTTGAATCAGTTCAGTGAAGTTCAATATTAATCCTAAAAAGTTTATTAAATATAGTAAGGAAGTTTAAGTGTAATATTTCATAGGATAATAATAATAACATTTAAAATTAAAAAAATCGAATTTTAAAACAAAAACGTTAACATTAAATTTATTTTATATATCTAATTTTACGAGTAATATATTTCCAGTAATTTTGATAAATATAATAATCAATATATTTATTAAAATTTTATTTTTCATTTTTTTAATATATAAAATCAATAAAAATTTATAATAGATAAATCAATAATTTTTTCTGAGAAAAATAATAACTATTATGTTCATTTACTTTTAAAATTAAAATTCAACATTAAATTAAGTAAAAATAATTTTTTTAAAATAATTTTTATTAATTGAAATTAATTTATTTTTATTCAGTATAAAATCTGATTTAATTCATTAATGATGAAAGAAACCGTCAATTTACTTTTAAAATTCGCAACAAATCTTAGCAATTATCCAATTTTAGTTGGATTAAAATATATTTTAGTTGGATTAAAATATATTTTAATTAAATTAAATATATTATAAATTTGTTTTTTTAATATATATTTAAAATATATTATTTTCGTATTTTTATTTTACTTGAAATATAAATGATTTCATTTGACGACATATATCAGGTTATAAATATTGTTATGTTGTGGAAAATTGTAGTTAATAGTGAAAACATTTCTATATTATAGGGAATGGGAAATGTTCCACAGGAAAATGAAGATATTAATATTAATGAAAGTCTTTCTTACTCTAACCAATTTCATAGACCGGTATCATATGAAGATTTCCAATTGATAAAAAAGTTGGGCACTGGTGGTTATGGCCAAGTTTTTCTTGCCAGAAAAAAACGAGGACTGTTCAAAGATGAACCCTTTGCCGTTAAGGTAATATCAAAGGCGAAACTGTTGAACAAAGGAAAAGATAAGATATATGCTCAAATTGAGAAAGACGTGCTCAGTTTAATAAATGTAATTTATTATAATCAATAATAAAAAGAGTAATTTTAATGGAATGTTTTTTTGTTAATTTATAGAAACATCCGGTGAGATCTTTCTTTCAATGAAAATCTTTGAACATTAATCTGGTTTGTTCAGTGTCCATTTCTTGTCAGTCTTTATTATGCCTTTGACAATGAGGATTACATATTCTTTTGTCTGGAGTACTTAAGTGGTGGGGAACTGTTTATGAATCTCGAGCGGAAGGAAATATTAACCGAGTCTGAATGCCGGTAAGCTTTTGCAAATTGCAATGAAAATTATTTTCCACAGATTTTATACGGCCGAAGTTGTGATTGCCCTTGCACATTTGCATAAGCTGGGAATTGTTTACCGAGACGTAAAGTCGGAAAATGTAATGATCGACAAACATGGTCATGTAAAGCTTACCGATTTTGGATTGTCCAAGTTTCTCGATGAAACGAAAAAGACGAAAACCTTTTGTGGTACAATAGAATATATGTAATAAGTTTTTTTGCCAAAGAAAACATTTGACTTCATTTCAAACTAAACATTTGAATCCAGGGCGCCAGAAGTAATCAGTAAAAAAGAGTATAGCTTCGAAGTTGATTGGTGGGGTATGGGTATATTGATATATGATATGCTCATAGGTGGTTCTCCGTTTTCATCATCCAAGCGAGAAAATGTTATCCAAAAAGTACTGAACGGAAAATATTCATTGCCATCATCTTTAAGTCATTCAGCCAAAAGTATAATCAAAAGGTTTTTAGTCGCCAGCATTCCCGATAGATTGGGCAGCAAAAGTGTTGATGATATTAAGAAACACAGCTTTTTCAAAGGGTTGGATTGGAAAAAGCTGTGTAACAGAGAAATCAGTCCTCCATTCATTCCAAAAATGGAAAATAATTTTGATGTGACTTTTTTTGATCCGAAAATTGTAGAAGAACCATTGGAATTGATTGAAGTCCAATATATAAACAGAGACCCAGATGCTTTCATTGACTTTTCATATGTCGCACCATTTGCATTAGAAGTTGAGCTGAGTGAAACTTGGATGATTTGCGACGAGAGGTATTCCTCTAAGATAATTTGTGTGAAATTTATTATCATTCGTTCAGCTCCAATGAATCCGATGACGATGACGACTGTACCATGGAAATTGAGATCGAGTTTTCCTAGAAATCATTTTTATATATTTTGAGAAATACAACTATTCCTTTTTTATATAGTATTTTTTTATATTTTCCCGGCTTGGCAGGTAAATGACATTTATAATTTTATGTTTATCATCTTTATTCGTCCAAGAAATATATTTTTTCCTCTTTTTTAATATTATATTTTAAATTATGAAAATTTTAATATCATGTTCGACTGGATAACATGATATAGGTCTTACATAATATGGATTTCAAGTTTTCTTCCAAGACCGTTGTTTTTGAAAGTCTTTGAGGAACATTGTTTTATTCTCTAAATATTAATAAATAAATTTTCTGTAATATTAAAATAAAAATTTTTTTGTTAAAACGAGCTGGCAGACCCAAAGTTCTGAGAATATGATCTCGGTGGAAAAGGGTTTTTATTAACATTCGGTTATCAGTCCTGTATATTGTTGTCTTAACTAAAATATTTAAAATTTCATAATTTGAGACTTTTTTTCTTTTAAAATAACAAAGTATTTACAAATATAATACTTTTTTTAAAAAGGTCGCTATTAATAAATTGTAATGATATTAGTAATAAAAAATTTTCTTATAATATCAATATTATTATTTCTTATAATAATAATTAAAATTAATAAAGTATAAAAATATCAAATTAATTCTTTTTCTAATCTGATGATGACATAATCGATTTTATCATGTTGAAAAAATACTCGTTTTTCTAATTATTGATTTTTTTCTTTTGAAACTTTTTTTGAAAATTGGTTAACGTTTCGAATGATATTTCAAAAAAATATTTTTATTTTTTGCTTTTATTAAAAAAATTTAATCGATTAATTATTATTTTAGAAATTATAATAATATAAAAAATATAATGTTTATAGATAATGTCTGGATTCGTTAATAATGATCATAATTCAAGGAAGATTTTTATTTTTTAATACAATTCTCATAAATTTATATATATATATAATACTAAAAATAATGCTCATTTTAATGTCCTTCAGAAGGAAAATGTCTAAATTTGTCAAATCTGTTAAGGAAAATTTCTTTTTGTCACTTGTACATAGTTAATATGTTTTTAATAGTTTGAAGAGTCGATTCAAATTTTCAGTTTTTATAAATATTGGTTTCTATGACAACAAATAACAAAGTGATACAAATATTGTACTTAATGTAATTAATTTACTGAATGTGGATAATTGCAAATGGTGAATTTTTATTAAAATAATGTTCATTAATAAAATTCTTTATTTATAAAAAAAATTGTCAAAATTTTAATTTAAAAAAAAGTAGTTTAATGGGTTTTTTGTGACCGGATATTATATCCTTTGAAAAGTGACCATCAGTTGTAACCTGTTTTCGCTTGATGAAAGATCTGATAATGTATCATTAAAGGTTGTTAATGTAAGACAACATAGGATCTTTGTATTGGGAATTTTTTTTGGATTTTAAGTATTTCTTGACAAACAATTGCACAAAAAATAATTATATCACAAAGTTTTCGAAAACAAAGACCAGTTGATACAACTCAATTTGAAAGATATCATGAAGTATATAGAATAATGCGTAAGATTATGTGGCAATAATAACAAAGGGTGTTAAACTGCAGATCTGAACATTAATATTCATTTGCTTAATTCAATTGCTCAAATGAAAAGTTGATCTAATATACCCATTGTAACTGTTCAATTTCTTTTTTGTTTTCATCTCGACAACTTAACAAGTTTGGAAACCCACATTCAAACGCGAAACCGTTGACGGCTGAGATTCGACCCCAATATTTTCATTTTCTGTCATTTTACAGGATTCTGTTTTGCACAAATTCTGATTCTGTACCTTGTCAACTGCAGATCAAATGATTGCCATCCGATCTAATCGATAAGTAAACCGAAAATATTTCTTTTGCACTCAAAACATCTCGGTTGTAAAAAATCCGATATAAATGAATATTTTTCATTTATTTTAGTAAAATTAGGCAAAAAATATTCAGCTTCTGCAAATGCATTTAAAACTAATTAAGCTTTAATTTCTCATTTTAATTGGTCAGCAGTATGTATTGTTTTGTACTCTTTTGTATCGCTAATAAACTCGATTCCAAAATATCCAAAAATAATAATAATCAATACTTTTATTAACCACGATGGTACCACTAATTAAATTTTTTATATATTTTCAATTTTTGTTTATTTAATATTTATTTTTTTTATTTAAATGTAGATAACACGTGCAAATTCATTGATTTAATTGCATTACAAGTGACAATGAATTTTAATATTACAAAATTTAGTATTAAAAATTATTTTTTTATATAATTTTCTCGTCAAAATATCGCCAGATTGTTTATAATAGTTTTATATTATATTAAATCGTTCTGTTATTTTCACAAAAAATAGTTAGTTTATTAAAAATTTTATTTTCAGGATTTTTCATAGTTTGAGAAAACCATCCGGAATGAGAGAATACTTTGTATTTTTTTGTATTTGTTTATTTTTCAAATAATTTACAATTGTCAAAATATTAAACTAAAAAAAAATATTTATATATTTTTTTATTTATATTTTATAATTTTAACAGTTAAATATGTTTTAAAAATATAATAAAAAAATCAATGAATTTCTTAAAGTAAAATATTAATAAAAAGTGTCAATCAATTAATTTTATTGACTTTGATATCATATGTAAAATAAAAAAAAATTCAAATTTTATTTTTTATAATACTATATAAAAATTGTATACTAAATTATATATTTAAATATAATTTTTTTAATGTAATTTATTTTAGAAAAAAGAAAAAAGTTATATTAAATTAAAACAAAATAATAATTTTATTTAAAAATAGAATAAAGACAAAAATAAAAAGTATAAATAAACACGCCTTTAACGGATAATTACTGAAAAATTCCACAGAAAATTAATCAAAAAAATAATATTTGTGTTAAACAGATCGATTATTTGACCTAATACTATGTAGGACTTTCTTTATTCTTAATAATTCCATATATTTGTATAGAAACCCTGATTAAAGAAAATGTTTTATTTCCAATTTTTAAATTCGGAGGCTTTTAAAATAACAAAAAAAATACTTCCAAAATAAAAATATTTATCGAAAAATTTGAAGTGTATTCCATGCACCTTTACAGTGCATATCGAATAAAAATTGACCTTTGTAACCAATACGACAATACTTCATTCAACTACAATCATCGTATAATAACAAAGGTCAATTTTTTCGGTCATATGCACTGTGCTGGTGCATGGAATATATTTTAAAAATTTCGATAATTATTTTTAATAGTAAATCTAGAATGAAAGAAAAAGGTAAAAGCTTTAAAAATTTTCGTTAGAGGAACAAGGCGATATTGTTAATAATGTTAATAAATGTATTAATTTTCCTTAACAAGAATTTTCAACAGAGAATTTTGAAGACCGGCAGAAAAAGAATTTTTCCTTCATTTTGACGATTATTATTTTTTAAAATAAATGTTAATTAAATAATTGCTTAATTCGTTTTTATTTTTAACCATGTTTCTATCGATATAAATTATCTTTTTACTGAGTTTTCAAAGTGAATGAAGCCATCTGAACAGGGCGTTATAATGAAACGCTTTTAAAGCTTTTTCTTTTATCATTATTAAAAGAAACATTATTATGAACATTTTATATGAAACAACGTATTAAAAAATATCTTTAATTATTATTATATTTTAATTATTTATATTATCCGCTTATTTAATTATTTTTATTTATATACACTATGTAAAATAAATAACGGTGAAAATCATGTTCCATTTATGAAAAATAGGGTTTCGTATTTCTTACGGTTAATTAATTAAAATTTCTTTTAACTTGATATATTTTTTTAATTAAAGCTGAAATCATATTTTATTTAACATCGAAGTATAAATAAAATATACGCATGATAAAAAAATATGATATATTTTTCCATTCTTTGTCGTTTGCAAAAACTTTCCCAATCAGTTAATTATAATCACAGACAGACATTGAATTCTTCAAGAAATGAACACTTCTTAATTTGAGATATAAACAATATTTTTCATTATTTAATTATTCTCGCTTAGTTCGCAATACTGAAATAATAATAATTATTATTTTAATTTTATATATTTATTTATTGCTGGTCATTTTTAAAGGTTCAAAAATCCTCACGAACGATATTTAATAATTTATTATTAATATAATAATATATTTATTTCAAAAATTTTTATTTTATTATTAAATTTTATGTTAATAATTCTAATTTATTTTTTAACATGATTTTTTTTACAATAGGGTGATTTACAATATATTTTAAAAATAAAAAGTATGTTACTATAATACTTTCACGAAGTAACGTGTACTCGTGACTCCTCACTTCTATAAAAATGTAGTGTTCGTTCCCCTTTTAAACCTTATCCGAATCAAAAAACCAACGATAATACTGTATCCGCTCCCTAAGAAGTGAATCAAAACTTCTACAATAATTTATTTCAATAAAACAGAATCACAATGGAAAATAATGACCACGACGACAATGCACTTCTATAAATCATCCTATAATCAATGAGTCCAATAAATAAAAATGTCACCAAGAATAATAATAAAAAAATTAAATACTGTTACTGTTCTAATAAAAGAGATTAAAGAAATTATTACAAAAGTCGAGAGTAAAATGAAACGGTCTCACCAAGATCGACAAGGGGTTCCCGGGTCGCTCTCTAGGCCCCTCTCAGGTCGCCAGGGGTTCCCAAGTTCGCAGTTCCCTTGTTAAATCCTTCTGCGTCGTCATATCCACTTGCCTGGAATAATATTGTCTCTCGTAGTTCTGAATCGTCTCTCATAGTTCTATGTCGCCTTTCGTAGTTCTGAATCGTCTCTCGTAGTTCTGTATTGTCTGTCGTATTTCTGTTGGGCAAATTAATGGGAATAGCCGTCTTTTTATATAGTCGTAGAGATTCGGCTACGATTACCAATCCCTACGCTTCGAGACGGCTATTTCCATTAATAGCCTCTAATTGCTATTTCTGTCTCCACCCCGAGACAGAAGAATTTAATAACTCCAACGACGGAGCACGATTGCTATTCCAAATCTCGACGCCGAGGTTAATTGCACAATTATTTCTATTATTGTTATTATTATTATGATCCTTACGGTCATCATTATCTATTAATTGTCGTTATTATTATAATTATTATAGTTTTTATCTTACCAATTAAAACTGAGATTATTGTATTATTGTCAGCATTATTATTATTGTTACAACTCAACAAGTATAAACTTTTTATATTATTTCTTTTTATGTTAATTAATATTTTAATTGTTAATTTCAGAGATTCATTCAAGACCTTTCCATATATTTTTAACTGTCATGTATATTATTCAAAAATAAATAAATAATAATAATCTAATAAATTTTTTGTTGATTTACGATGTGAATTTTAACCGATGTGAACCTTTAATTTTAAATAGTTAAAATAGTTTGTTAATATTTAATACTTTTTCAACTATTTTTAGATTATTTGAAGACCTGTAGAAATTTAAAATTTTCTGTAAAGTAAAATATTAGAAAAAACTGAAAAGGTTTCTTGAAATCAAGTTAATTTTTATTATTGTGGTTATTATTATGCTCCAAATCTCTGAATTTTGCAAATATCTTTCTCATTTTCCTCACTGTATGTATCTTATTCCACTTAAAGTGTCCTAAATTCCATGTGACTGATATGACTGATTCCATTTTAACCTTTTCCAATCAATACAACATTTTTTCCATTTTTATTCATTTGAGAATATTATTAAAATTTGAATTTACTCAAATTAAATTTGATTACATCGATTCATTAAAACAATTAAACATTTACATTAAATTTCGGAAATTGTATGTCTTAGAAAAATGTAAACTGGGTATATATATAATATAATAATATATTGCTGAGTTCCAAAATCGGATGCTTACTTTATACACATCCTATGTAAATATAATTATCAGTATTTTTTATTTAATTAATAAAAAAAAATTTCCATTAATAAGTTTAATTTGATTAATTTATTGGAACTTAAAATATTTTTGAATAATATGATTTTTTTCAAATTTTATGATAAATTTAAACTATTTTCACAATCTTTTTATTTTGTAATATAATCCAAAAATAATATGATTTAAAACTGAAAATTAAACAAAAAATTTAAAACCGTCATTTTAATAAAAAAAATTAATTTTATTATATAAATTAATTAAGAATTTCAGTTTGAAATGAATTCTGGAAAATTTACGATTTATTGATTAAGTATGCTCTAATTTTGGAATATTCTTTTCTGTAAGCATGCTCATTAATTGATGTTGTGTGTTCTGCCATGGTCTGGGATGCATTTTTAGAGCAATCATGAGACATTATTCGACAATTTCTTTCCCTCAAAACTAGGTAAAAATACCTGACGACATTTCTTTTGCTACATCATTTTTGAGTTCAATTTATTTTTTGCGAAGATGTCAAGTATGTCCGAAGATAAAATAGTTGAATTGAATGTCGGGGGTATTGCGTATGCTTCATTCAAATCGACCCTCGTTGATCAATTTCCCAATTCCAAACTGGCAAATCTTATCGTTGACTATCTGAAGCAGCCCTCAGAAATGTTAATTGACTCCAAGAAACGGTTATTTATCGATCGAAATGGTGCTCTGTTTAGATTTATTTTGGATTTTTTACGTTGGAAGAAAAACAGTGAATCGGAATTCCATCTTCCAGATACCTTTAGAGAAATGGCTGGTTTGATAAATGAGGCTGGATTTTTCGGTTTTCCAGAAATGATAGAATATTTAGAGAAACAAATCCAAGACAGTGGTCCAACTGTGATAACAATAGGATATAGGGGTACGTTTGCGTTCGGTAGAGACGGACTAGCGGATGTAAAATTTAGAAAATTGTCCCGAATACTTGTCTGTGGAAAAGTCTCATCGTGCAAAGAAGTATTTCAAGATACATTAAATATGAGTAGAGATCCAGGATGTGGGTATTCTGGAACAAAAGGCGACCGGTATTCATCAAGATTTTTTCTCAAACACAATGTCTTGGAACAGGCTTTCGACGCACTTTATTTGTATGGGTATAAAATGGTTGGTTCTTGTGGATCGGGAACAAACTCCGCTGGGCTGGACAATCGACCCGGTCAGGATTCGGAAGAAAGTAAGTGGCAACATTACAATGAATTTGTATTTGTTAGAATGTAAAATAGATTAGATTAAAAATTATTTGCTATTTATTTCTCACGGCACACTGGCGACTGATATACATAAATATCTGTTTATTAATAAATATTTTTCTTTTACTTTCACAGTTTGGGAACAAATGATCAAAATTTTATAAATTGTAAAGAAGATTATTTCTTGAGATAATTTATAAAATAAAATATGTGAACAATTTATTTTACGCAATATTATTAGGTGTAGGTAAATCAGTTTATTCCTTTCCAATTAGAAAACCGATTTAAAAGACAATAGGATTAAACCGCTAAATCTACAGTATCGTAAGAGTTTTACATATTTAAATTGTATCATTAATTTGCTTATTGTTTTATAACTACTTGTGGAAACTTTTTATTAAGAAATCCGAGATCATTTGTTGTTTGATTGAACTGAAAGGTCATTCGGTTTTTTGCATTTTAATTCAAATTATTATTTTGAAGTGGTTATTTAAAAAATTTACTTTTTTATAACGTTATTTTACTTTAATAGTAAGTAAGTGGATTACATTTTGAACAATTTGGGTTGCTTAATTATTTGACACAGGAAATTCAACATTTTCGTTAATATTTAGCTTTATCGTCATATGATTGAGTTTTTTTACCAAAAGGCAAAGTGGTAGTAACAAAATACAAATGGAAATGTATACATTTTATTGATAGGATCCTGTGACGAAACCACTTGGTATAAAAGTTTAGGCCTGAGATTGCACAGAACAACGTCGACTGTCAGTGATTAACATATAGTAACCTTGTTTCAAAAACGACAATGCTGATCAACTCTACAGATATTCGAGATGTAAAAAAATCAAACTTATGTCGTTGGTCATTTGGAAAAAACTTGGATGTATCATTTGCCAGGATTCTGTTGTATGTCATAAATTGACGAAAAACGTTAATTATTGGAATTCTTTTACACTTTACCATTGAAAATCAAGTTTTAAAATATCTAATACCAAACAATGAAATTAATCGCTTGTAAAAATATTATACAAAAACGAAAAAATGTCTAATATTCAAACGCAACGTATGTTTCCATTCCAAAAACAGTATTTATTTCATTTTTAAGTGGTTTAGAAGTTATAATTCATATTAGTAAAGCCTGTCTAACAAATTCATATTGGATGTTCTAAGTCACTTTGTATGTTTTCCTGATTAAGATAATTATTTTTTATTTCCTTGCAGAATAGATTAGATGGCAAAGAATTTCAGTCTTATAGAAAATGTAGAAAACAACCGAGAAAAGTATTTCAGAAATCTTTATTTATGGCATTATCAAAAAATCCATTCGATGTGGATTGAACAACAGCTTGTGGAACATAGCGATATATATGCATGACTTAATGAGATACTTTAACCCAATATTTAATGTATTTTTTTCAAAATATTTACAAAGTCCGAAGACTGGTTAAGGATATTATTGAAATTTAACTTATTTTTAAAATAAAACAAAATATATTCTTCTAATCAGTCTTCTTCATTTAAAAATAATGAGAAAACAAATTTTCCTGAACATGTTATACTTGTAAAGGAAAATAAGTATTTTTTTTTAGAATTAGAAAGGTTATATTCTTAATAATTTATACTATTTAAGTTAATAAGCATCACTAAAGTAAGATAACAGTTTGATAAATATCTTTGTTGTTACAATAAAATTAAATTTAACTTGCAAACAAAAACTCATTAATTTGTAGAGAAAGAGACTATTGGCATTATAGTTAAATTGTAAAGTTCTAGAGAAGCAAAACGACCTCCACCCAAAGACTGTTTTTAAAAAAAGGAACAAATTTAAAGGCTTATATTTGGTTACAAACTAACGACGACGATTTTGTTTAATTAAAATATATTTTGCTGTTCAATCTTTAATAATTGAAATACATGATAAGTATAGAACATCGGAAGGGTGTCACAGTATGATTACGAGACCCACGTAAGACCTGGTTCCAATGACACTACATAATGACTACCTAATTTTGTAACTATGACTAACTACAAAAACATTCACATAAATAGTATAATAATATAGGATTTCAAAATTTTTTTAATTAAAATTTATATCTAAAAATAAATACAGTTATATGTGTTAATGATCCTTACCATGAAGTAACTCAAGATATACAATTTTAAGTACAGCTACTTCCGGTTATTACAAACTTTCTATTAGCAATGAGTTTATTAAATAAGCGATAGTTTGTATTAACCAATATAAAATTTGATTGGTTAATGCCTAAAATTGATTTATCTAGCAAGAACTCATCAGTCACAGGTGATGCCAACAACGCTACATCGATCTCTGGAAATGTGTTCCATGATCGAAAGCGTTCTTTTTATAATAATAAAACCACAACAAAACAAGAATTTTCAGACATAAGAAGTAATTTGAAGCAATCTACGGCGCGTATTCTACAAATTAATGCCTTGCAAAGAGTATTCAATCAATATCTCAAATGATGAAACTGTCATCAAAATGATTGTAATTTTATTTTATTATTACTTATAGACAAATGTCGCTCTCAAAAATTACATTAAAGTATTACCCATTATCATCTTCAGGTTGATTAGTTCGATATTTATTTATATTATTCTAATACATAAACTAACCACCCACCAATGAGAATTTTTATGTATTCTAAAAAAGGTTTCAATATATAAATATTAATTATTAAAATCTCCCAACACTTTCGATGACTTTCCAACTACATTCAACTATAACTTCTACATCTTCTAATGGGATTCGAAAAAAGAACAGATATAACAGCAGAACACATAAGAAAATTTGTAAACCTTATAAATCCTTCTCCCTTAGTAGCTCTGGTTAAATAAAATATTAAATGATGGAATTGTGGAAATTATATCAAGTCTCAGCTCGACGAGGACCATCAAAAGATCATTCGTATAAAATATTTTGATCGAACTTTAATTTGTTTTTGTTTTCGACTACTTGATTTTAATATTTATTTATATGTTGCATATATTTTAACATTTCAGATAACAAAGTAACTTTCAATTATTTTGTAATTTAATAATTCTATCTTATTTTATGTAAATCATTGGTATCATGGATGTGAATAATTATATAAGTATTTTTTTTGCAGATTTATATAATAAAATAATTAATAAAAAGAAACAAATAATTAAATTGTAAATAAAAATAAAAATATAAACTGATCTGATAAGATAGAAATGAGAAGGATAAAGATAATAGTAAATTAAATAAAAAATTTAGGACGTGAGAATATTAATGATAAATAATATACTAAATAATTAGATTTTCATTAATAATCAATTTAACTAGTAGAAGTATAATGAAAATTGTGCTCAATCACCTTAAATCTAGTGCAACTTGAAGCAATGAAAACATTAAACCATGGATGATGTCATCTACGAAATATTACTTAATCTAATAGCATAACGTCATTCATGCAGGTTGACTAACAGCTTTTCCAGTGGTCCGAGTGGTTTGGATAAGATAAAATATAATCATTATATATTTATACATTTTCGAATAAATATATTAATGTTTTTTATTGAGTTCTTTAAAATGACATTTGAAAATTTTTTCAAGTACAGAAATTAAAATTAAAATCTTTAAAGAATTTTAAATGAAAGAAATCATATCCAAGATATGAAAAAAAAACTTGTATAATTAAGTTAAAATTTCATATTTTTCATTAATAAAAGCTATTCATATTTGCTATTTATGTATAAAATCATTAATTCAGCTATCAGTTACAGTTAACAATATTTATTAATGATATTAACAGATATCTGTAGAACCAATATCTTTTGTACTCGATAAAATAAATGGATTATATTATTATATAGCCGTCTATAATAATTATTTTAATATTATAAAATATAAAATTTTAGTGTTAGGTATTAATATTATTAAGTATTTAGTTAGAATATTTTTTGATTTTTAAGATTTAGTAAAAGCTCATTTGTTTTACAAAAACTGTGTTTGTTTAAATAATAAATTTCAAAAACTTATTTAAAATGTCAAGAAATAACAGAATTAAATTTTTTGAGTCTGAAGAACCAAAATTTATTTCAGATTTTAAAATTAGATCAGGAATAAAAAAGGATTACAATATCGATGATAAAGTATTATTTGGTTAATTTATGACTTTACATTATTTTAGTTTATTTCTGAAGTTAAACAACCAAATAATGAACCAGATAGAGAAGACGAAAGACCTCAAATTGTAATAGATGAAAGTAGTAAAGTAACTGAAAAAGAAGCCACTGAATTTGTAGACTCTTTATGTAAAAGAAAATCTGATAAGGAACAGGAACTTAAAGATTTTTCAAAAGCAGATTTAAAAGTCAAAGTTATATTTAACAAGCCGAGTGGATCTAAACGAAAATCAGACCCGGAAATAAAGGATACAAATATTAAAAAGTCAAACAAAACTTTATTGTCATTTGATGAAGAAGAATACGATGATTAAATCTTTTTTTATGTTTGTGCATAATATATAAATATTTTTAAATATACTGTCATTTCTTTAAGTTTGGCATATCTGCCCTAAAATACGTAGTTATTCACTTTAATTTTACTTTATACTATTTAATTTATCCCATATTTTCACCAAATACGACTTAACACATTGGTTGCCATTGTAGAAATTAAATAATTAACATGTTCTGACATAAGTATTTAAAACTAAAGTAAGACATAAATTTAAGTTTATGATTTTAACAGTTATTCTGTTGATTTAAAAATGAGACAGTTTTCACAAACAAATATGAATCAAATTGTTTTAAAAAATTAATGCTTGTAACAATACCTTTTAATGATCTGTTCTAACATCCTCATAATTATATGAAGTGAAACTACATCCTTTGAACGGGAACCTCGATCAAATTAAATTTTAACTTCTAACTTTGTAAGTGGATATGACCGGTTTATTTTAAGTGAGATATTACTAAAAAAATTTATCTTAATATTTGAGTTAAAATTAGGTACAATTTTAATGGAAGTTCCGAAATTTTCGCATTATAGTGTTATCGAGGCAGTGCATCTGTTAAATTTTGACTATAAAGTTGAGTCTCGATATAACGAACCTGTGTGAAACAAATGGTTGGCCGTACATCATATATATACAAATTAAATTTTGATATAACGAAATTTTATGAAACATTTAAATTTACATAATATGTTTACTTCGATTTAACGAAACTTTGATATAACGAAGTAATTTGATCGGTCCCTTGAAATTCGTTATATCGAGACTGAACTGTATTATCTTAAAATATTTTTCAAAAAGACGTCTTAGATCGAGCTCACTTGTTTTTGGTAAAAATTACCTTAGTAATGTACTAAACCTGAAATAGTAATGTGTCAATTCAAATTTCTGACTTCCTTCACTTATTGTCAATAACGTTCGTTTTAAGACAATCGAATCCAAACCAGCCACAAAAAACCTTATCACTGGATGTATGAATTGAAACAAATCACAAAAAACTTACCCTCTCTTTACCGAATCAAAATAATCACACTTAATTTTAACAAAATAACTGAATCAAAGAAATCAAATTTTATTCAACAATCTACACAAAATAATAAACAAGGTCTCAACTCACAAAATTAGTTAATGAAATATTAAATGTCTTAATAAATGATAGCAAATCGATTCTCAACTGCATTATAAATAAAAATAATTAATTACGAACAATAAAAAAATAGATTTCGTTAAAATGAATTATTAAATGATATCTCTTACAATTACTGAGAGAAAAAATAAGAAAAGAAAACGTGTGCTCACCGTGACGACAATGGGTCCCTGGGCTATCCGTTAAGCCCTGTTAAGGTCACCAGGAAGTCCCAGGCCTCATTGTAAAATCCTCTTGCATATGAGAAAAATACATTAATAACCCTTTAAAAATTTTCTTCTGATACTGGAACAACGTTCTTCTGCAAGGTTCAACAAAAATTGCAAAAATAATGTTGAAATCTCTTGTGGGCCTCCGACTGACTCAGGCAACCCCTTTTATACTGATCAGTCGTTAATCAGTTCGTTCGTCTGAAATGCCCTTGCCATATATTTTTTATGCTCAGTGCTAATCAGAGAAAAAATAAATTATTTAAATAAATTATAAATCACTATTAGTATTCTTATTTTTATTATTATTACTATTACGCTCATAATTAGAGAAAAGAAATTTAAAATTAAAATTAATAAAATTAAAATTTATTATTATTATTATTATTATTATTATTGTTATTATTATTATTATTATTATTATTATTATTATTATTATTATT
>JBBMKC010004072.1:0-19387 GCA_037834085.1 Bipalium vagum | reverse complement strand
ATAATAATAATAATAATAATAATAATCATAATAATAATACTAATAATAATAATAAAGAAATAAAACTTATTTAAGGATTAATTTCAAAATACATAAAACTTAAGGCACTATTCAATGATAGACTCCTTTGTAATTAAAAATTGCAAAAGAAATCAAATTATTTTACATGAAAAGAAAAAATTTTAATTTTAAATCAAATATTAAAAAAAATTTAGATTATTTATTTATTTCCCTTGAATGTTTATAATAACAATAAAAAATATTAAGATAATTATTATTATGATATTATAACTTTTATTTTTTTCTAGATAAAAAACTTTAAAGCAAAAATATATTATGACTTCGATTAATATTTATATATTTATTGATTTATAATATTAGGTTAGATAATATTTTTAGAAATAAAACTTGAAGCTCTGAAAAAAAGAATGGATATATTTTTAACAACATCAGCGAGTGGGTTTAAACCAACCATAGTTTCAAAGCTAATCATTACTTCGAGAAAGGCACTGATAATACTTTGAATGTCTGGGAGGGATTATTCATTATGGTTTCTTGAGATGCGGAAAAAAGTTGTACTACGGAATCCTATTGTCCAAAACTCGATACTTGTTACTTAAAAGTTTAACAAAAGCATTGATAAATCGTAACCGTACTTTATTTATCACTACTATGCTTAGCTTCATGTGACAGAATTAACTGTTCAAAATTAAAAGAACATCAGTAACGAAACTTTACCACGCTTATCTTACTCCCAAGATTTATCTCTGACAGATTACCATCTATTCTTATCACTAGAAAATTTCCTGAGATAAGAAGTTAAAGAATCAATATGGTATTTAACGAGTATTTGCTTCTTTTATCGAATCCCATGATCTGTTTTTTTTAAAAGAAAGTATTAATAAACTCTTGGTAAAGTGTAGTCTAATTTTAATAAATGAAAAGTGTTTCATGGTGACTTATCGAATTTCTTGTGATATAAAAAGGCAACAATAACTTTCTCTCAAACTTAATATATTTATTTTTCAAATACACACCTTCTATCAGTTCACCACAAAAATCCATTTAAACATTTATTATGATGAAACATGTTTCGAAAATTGTACCAGTTCTTCTTTTTTATTTACATTTTAATACGTATATTAATTTCGTATCAGAATTTGGTCAGAGTCTTTGAACTCAAGACATCTCACACAAATGATTATTCAAATTATGTAAATAGAGCACCGTTTGTGCCTGAACGATCAAAGTAAGTTATATTAAAGCTTAAATAACAATACAATAACGTCAGAATTTAACAATAGATAACATAGTAAAATATAAACTCTTAAAGATGATTTATCACAATCCTTTTTCGGTGTCCGTTTTGTTTATTGACTATTAATTATAGCCGATATCTTTTGGTTTTTATGGATATTTCTGGTAATATTGACATTTTTAAATATTTGGATTATTTAAACAAATATATCATTCATTATCAAATAAATAAGTTTAACCACTGATCCTTAGAGTCTAAGATATTCACTGATTAACATTTGTTTAAAAAACCAAATGAAATATGGTTTCATACTTCATACGTTACAACCCAATACAAAGAAAGAGACCCTTTAGGTTATAAATCATTCGTCAACATAGTCAAAGAGTTTTACAATTCAGGTGATATCTTTCAAATCGTATAAGTCTAAATGAAAATATAATTCAACAAATATTTTACATTGTATGGAGTTTTAACAAACGTTAAATGATCAAATGGTGGTTTGAATTTGACAAAAGGTCGTGTTGCGATTGTAACGGATCGCGATAATATCTTCGGACTTTTTACAGGAATAATGTTCAAAAAACCTCATAACTTGGTAACGGAATTTCTTTCCCGATGCGCAATAGAGCAGAAAATTGATAGAATGGTTGGTATACATTAACATTTCAAAAACCGTGTCCATGAGTTCGATTTTCGTGGAATAGAGAACATCACTATAGTTATATCCCGTCAGTTTGTAATAGAATTTCAAAAGAACTAAAGGAGAGGTCGTAATCAAAAAGGTACATGAAACGACCATAAGCATGATGGTAAGTTGTCTGGTTTCGCGATTAGCAAACGTCGTTGAACCGCAACGAGAACCAAAGCTGCAGAACCGATTGTTTCGGTCCGTGCACTTTTTCAGAATGATTGTGTTATTTGGTCGAAAATGATTGTTGACATGGATCATTTCTCCTCTCAACAGATCGGCTCGATAGATTCCATAGCCGATATACAGATTCATGCCTGTCATCAATATCAAAGGTAAACAGCTGTAGAGAATGGCATCTACAAACGTCCAGAACTTGGCGAATCTTACATAATCGTTCTTAAAATCACAATAGAAAGTGTTATTGTGAGAAGAGGTGATAAATTTGGGTGTTGACAAGCGATTATGTCTGTTTACCAGCCCCACGGTCTGGAAAAAGTGACTACTGATTGTTACAGCAGCAATGAACAAACAAGCGATAATGACCTTGGTCTTTCTAATGCTAATAAATGAATTAACTCTCAAAGGTAGCTTGATGACGATCAAACGTTCCATAGTCACCGCGACAATGAGCCAAGTTGACATGAAGCTCGTCGACACGCCGATAAATTGGAACGCCTGACACCAGATCGTCCAACGATCCGAGCTGGAAAACGAGCCGACTCTTTCGATCCATCGTCTCAATAGACCAATGATCAGGATCATTTGATCAAAACATGTCAAAACTGCCAAATAGTAATATGTCGTCAGTCGAATCAATTTTCTCTGGACAAGAACGGAAAATGCTATCGTGTTACCGATCGTTCCGAGAAGAAAAAGAATTGGTGGGAATATGTTCCAGATCAGGTGAAATATGCGACATTGGATCAATAGTTTTCCGGGGATTTTGGCTCGAATTGTCTGTCGAAATGTGTCGGCATCGTCTTCGAATCCGAAATCGGATATGATCTGGTTCAAAAGAGAATCGTTGAAGCTCAAGAGCAATTGGAAATATTGGTGGTCGGGACTGTCGGTGATGTCACACAAATGGCCCATTGACGACGACTAAATAAACCGATGGCAAGTAATTAATTGCATTTATTAATTTGAGGAAAATAGAATTTGTCTGCAAAACCGATTTCTGATTCGTCGTTGACTTGCAGAAAACAGGCACAGACAAAATGGGAAACTTTCTCACAGTCTCCGGCTCTTGCGAGCTGCCCTGCTGGCTGTTTGACCTTCCGACCATATTTAAGTTCAGATTTACTGTTTCAGCATGAAACAGCCGAAAATCAACCTGCTTTTTGGTGAAGGATTTCTTTGCTCGATTTCAGTGTTTTGTTTTAAATGAAATATTCCAACATTACTAAAGTGAATTAAATGATAATTTGAAAGGAGGAATGAAATATATATTCCAAATATTAATAATAGAGTAATAAAATCTAGTTTTATTTGAAAAGTATTGTTTATCATATGTTGATACTCGATGAGTCGGTTGAAAGTTAACACCATATTAAAAAGAAAAGTTAATATCTCTGAAGATTTTAATGCAAATCTAACAATTTTTGTTTTAAATATAAGTGTAATATTCAAATTTTAAATTTTATGTGAAATCAATAATATCACGGTTATTTTTGATAATAAAATTCAAGTTTCAATCCTAATGGCGAAATGAGTCATCTATCATGGTAATTTGTGAATTAAAACGACGTTGAGTAACGAATATTCAAGGAAGACATACCATTATGTCATTATAACTTATTAAAAGAGGCTCAGTTGAAGACAGTGTTCGTCCAGAAAAGTCTTCCAATATTTAATAAGAAAAAATTAAATTAAATACGTTAATCAAATTTTGGATAATGAACCTTCAAAACGGTGTTAAGGTTATTCCTGGAGAGGCAAACCTATCCAAATATCAAGAACATCGAATTATGCGAGAAATCATTGATTATAAACTATATATGATGTATAGTGTGAAACACTTATATGACGAAGATATGGAAATGTCGAAAAACCTGATACCGATTCTTGACGATTAGACAAACAATGGCAACAATTTTTTTCTGATGAATCAACTTTTCAAATTTCCGGATTTGTAAGTAAACATTTTTGCCGTTGTTGAACGCCAATTATTCTTTTAATAGCGTCGAAATTGCTCATTTTCAGCCAAAGTGAACGTAAAATGTGCAATGTCTAGCACCCAAATCATTGACCCACATTTTTTTGAAGATAGAATAGTCAATGGGAAAAATTATCTAAAAATGTTAAAGGATTAGTTTTATCCATCATTAAACGAAAAAGACTTACTAATAAGATCCTCTTGCAGAAAAATTTTTAAATGAAATGGTGGTTAAATGAAAAATTGAATGGACGGTGGATTGGCAGATGCGGTCCACTATCTTGGTCTTCGACTTTTTTCTACTATGATACATTAAGACAAACAATTTCAAATCAAGGTTCATGATATTGTCGATTTGAATTACAAGAATGGACAAGAAACAAAATCCATAAAAAAGAAACTACAAACATTTTTTGATGGTACTGTAAAACGAATGTAAACGATGTTAATGGTGACAACTTTTTTCATGAATTAAACTTTAGAATATAATCTTTCTTTTAAAAAAATAGTTTATTTAATTAGGTGATAAAATAAGGTACATATTACCTTTTATTTTATTTATAAGATTTACTGAAAATCTTGTAAAATTTAAGTTTCAATCTGACTCTTTTTTCACTAGTTGGTGTAACTAAAGAAATAATCAGTTCAATATGCAATCACAATCAAATAATAAATATTCACAATCGTAATTGGAATACAAAGCAAATGAGAATGATAATCAATTGTCAATAATGTTAATCAAATAACGAAAATATACTAATCGAATCAAATTTTAATCAATACATGTTCAAGTTAAAAAACCGAATTTATAAATCACAAACAAAAAATGATACTATCATTATAATTATTAAATCGCAAAATTAGATAAATGAAAAATATATAACGCTCTTACCAACTATAAAGATTCAACCACCCATGGTCATTAGTTAGACACTTCGGTCCCCTAAAGACAATAAAAATTCCAAGTGGTTAGTTGATCACCTTGAATTTAAGAAAACATAATTCTCAATAAATGAAATATTTTCTCAAAACAAAAGAATATTATTATTATTATTATTATTATTTATTATTATTATTATTTATTATTATTATTAATATTATTATTAATATTATTATTATTATTATTATTTATTATTAATATTATTATTATTATTTATTATTATTATTATTTATTATTATTATTTATTATTATTATTATTATTATTATTATTATTATTATCAGTAGTAGTAGTAGCAAATGTTAAGTTTTGTTTTAAATTTGTTAAAAAACCCACCTAAATAATAAATATGGTGAAAACAGATTTTTGTACAATTTAATTCAGTCGTAATATCGAATTTAGGCAGTACTCTATATTTCGTACTGTAGACAGAGTATTTGAGGTGATTCTCGTCTGTGTCGTTTTGTGACGAAATTGCCAGAAGAAAATGTGAACAAAATTATAAAATTATAAAAATATATGATACTCGTTGAAAAGATCAGAAGTATTCCGAGGATATTTTAAGTGATCCATGCTATCCTTTATTTTATAATCAATAATTATAGGTTTTAATGATTTCTTTTCTTATCACAATTCCGAAATATTCAAACAAATTCAGTAAACTGTGAACATGTTACACTGTTATTACTATTATGTAAATGTAAAGGTTGAAAATTGGTTTATCTCCATTTTGTTTAAACGGCTTATTATCGATTTTAAAGCTTGTCCATAAATTTTTGTCATTTTTGAGGATGTTAACAGTCCTCTTCAAGGCTACAATTTCTTATGCTTAAATTGATAATTGCACTAATCTTTTTCTGTTGTGTTTCATGAAAGAAAAATCCTTAAGCTAAGCTTAAAGTAACTATGAAAATAAATAACGGTGAATTAATTGAGATATTTTTTGATAACGAGAATATTGATGAGACAATGAAGACTCTAATCATTCAGTTTTATATTAAGAACATATCAAAATCAATCAGAAAGAAAAGGCTCTATGGCTTCCTGTAGCAATGGGGATTAGCAATCTTTGCGGTTCTAATAGATGGTTGGAACATTTTAAAATGTACAAGAAGATGTCATACCAAATTTTATGCGGAGAATCTTTTGATGTAGAAAAGGATGTTACCAGTAAATGAATGCTAACTTTAGCTGGAAAAATACAAAATTATGAATATCAAAACATTTCAAATGTTGATGTTGAAGATTTTTTTCCGTAGAAAGAAATTCCATAGACAGAATTTGATGAAGAAATTGAAATGCCAGCTTCAAATGAACAGATTTCATCTTTAAAAATACTTAAGAATTTTGCAAAATTAAAAGGTTATTTTCATATGATGAATAAATTTGAACAATGGAATCCTCAAATATCTGATGAATTGCACAATAATCCCATAGTTTTTCGACAAACCAAACTTTTGGAGTTTTTTCATAAATCTTTAAGCTGTTCCCTTTTAATTGTGTTCAGATTATTTTGTGTGTATTACATCATAAGCTATTGCATACCTGCTTATCTGGGAAATATATTTTCTATTCAATAATTCCTATGACCTGATTATCCTTCTTATATACATTGTTGTCAGTCTACTGTGAGTTTTCAGAAAAGTTTTGCTGCACTCTTATTACTAATGCAAACCACCTGCATGAAATTTGAATGGTAAACAGAACCAGAAATGAGTTCCACACGAACCTAGCGATTCCAATATAATGACGCAAGTATACAATATTGGAATTCTTTACAAAGTTAAGAACAGCCCATTTCTTGTCTATATTGCATGTCAGATGAAAATTGGATATTATACAATAATAGAACAAAACGACAGTGATTAAACATTGATGAGCAACTAAAACCGACAACAAAACCAAATATCCATGGATTCAAGGTTATGCTTTAAGTAAACAATTAATATAGAACTAAAGATAGAACACCTCAACCGTGTGAACCAAGCTTTATACTGTCGTGATGTGATAACGTCCGGCCGCATTTTGCAAAAATCACTCAACAAAAAGTCAAAGAACTTGGCTGAACAATTTTGTGTCATTCGCTCTAAATTCCAGACGTAGACCTCATCGAACTACCATCTATTCAGATCGATGCAACTTTCTTTGGACAATAAAACATTCAGAAAAAACGAGATGGTCTAAAATGGGTGTCAAAGTTCTTTAAATCAGAGGCAAAAGTTTGACATCCATTCTTTAAGTCAAAGAAACATTGACAATGATGGACAATATCTTTTGGGTTGAAACTGTTTTATTGTTGTTTTGGAAAGTATATATTTTTATACAAACCTATTAATTAGACTCCATTTAAGAGAGAATATTATTTTTAATAAAATTCTGGATTAAGCCATATTTTTTTTCAAGAAAATGAATCAGGAAGAATTACATATTGTCATTTGTGTTGGGTTTGATGAGAAGGCTGTCAGATGAAAAAAGAGTGGGTTTATTGAATAGGCTCATAAGATTCACGAAATGTATATTGTTCCTACTTTGGAAATGGCTTCATCAGTACCAGAGTAAGCGTTGGGGATAAAATTATATCATCTTGTCTTTAAAGTGTCAGAAATTGATTTCCACATAATGACAGTTATTGTCATTGTACCAAATACAAATATACATTTGTCAATTTTATTTCCATAATCAGTCGAATCTTTTTAAAAATAAAAATTTAATAGAGAAAATCAAAACGGAAACCAGAAATATAATTATAATCATTAAATTCTTAATTATGAGGATGTTTTTTAATACTAAAAAATTAAATTATTGGAACCATAGAGCTCTTCGAGGTAACAAAAAAAACGTATTTCTCAAAACAAAAATATGTTTCTCGTTACTAAATACTTGACATTGGATATCGTGGGATTCTTTTGCCTTTTTTCTTGTTTATAATAATAATATAGGAGACACATCTTATATTTTATTTTTGCTCAATTTTATCTAAAATGTTTATTACATTTTAAAAATCAATTGAATATTTACAGACTACAACAAAGCATGCACCTTCATTATAATATTAAAGCAATACCCAAGATATTATTATAAACGAAAACAGAATTTATATTAATTTTTCAATTCAACAACCTAAGAGAAGTAACTCCTTTCATAAATGAACACTTGTTGCTTTGATGTAGGAGGTTTTACTGTATTAAGCCGTGGGAAAGCCAAAATTGACGACAATGAATGTCACGCTTTGCATCTAGTGAGATTATAAAGGAGTCAATTACCAATAAATACTCAAGTCAGCTCAACATGTGACTATGCTTTCTACTGTCAACAATTAACTAGAGTACAGCAGGACTCTATTAAGTGTCCAAAATTGATCAATAGGAAAGGCCATGACAACACAAAACCATATGTGTCTTTAATGACTCCGAAAAAATAGAAGGACCTTGATTGGAAAGTTTTGTTGCATCCTTCATATAATCCTGATATTACACTGCCAGACTATCATTTGTTTTGTTCACTGCAGAATTTCCTTGATGGGGCAAAATTAAATTCAAAGGAGAACACCAAAAACCACTTATCTCAGTTTTTCAGCGAAATTCAGAGAAGTTCTACAGTTACGGAATTCTATCTTTACCAAAGAAATGGCAAACTTTGTCGACCAAAATGCAAAATAAAATTGTCTAAGTATTCTTACGTTTTTCATATTGCTAAAATCGTGGGAAACCTTTTAAACAAACCAATATATTATTATATAGGAATCCCATGGTTTGCCTAAATTTGTTGGAATATTTCGAATTCGTGAAAAGAAAAATAATCAATAAAAACTTATACTTATGGATTAGGAACTAATTGGTGTTAATAATGTGATCGTTTAAAATATCTACAATTTTCCTTATAATATTAATATAATCAATAATTATTGATTTCTTTAATGATTGTGACAGATACACACCAATCATTGTTTTAATTTCAAAATGATATAAATAACTTTTATAATCGCTTACACAAGTGTATTTAAGTTGATTCCCAATCTGTAGAAAAATATTACATTTTAATATATAAATGTACTGCTTCAAAAATGTGAAGTCTTGTGTTGAATATATTTTACGGTATTACATTCTAAAGTCGGATACTTACTTTGTACACACTCAGTATTTTATTAAAAATATATATATCCTCATATTTTTAAATGATAACACTTATTAAAATTGATTTTATTATTAATATTATTTTATTTGTCTAATACCTTCCCGGTGATGTCTTCATAAAGGAATTGTGGATGTTCAACTTCATTACAATTAATATTTCTCTGTCTAGAAGAAAAGCTCATTTCTCTGGAGAAAACTCAGTATTCTAATTATATACTTTTGTGGATGATAAATAATAAACATTGTTTGGGAAACTGTACATGTTTTTATTATTTATAATTACTTTAAAAATAGAATAATAAAGTATGAAGAAATTGTGAGGAGTATTTAGGAAAACTTTTCAGAAGAAAGGGAGTCTCCAATATATTCTATTTATAATAATGCCCTCTAATATTAAACAAATAATTTTAATAACCATTTGAGGTACACCAAATAATTTTATTTATTTATATATTTATATTAATTAGTAATATTTTACCCAATCTAAGAGTCTGTTTATCAGCTCTAATTTTCAGTGATTGTTTTCGTGAATTTAAAAAATATAAATAATAATTGATGAGTGGAATAATTTTCCCCTTGATTTATCGTCATCAAAGGAATTGGGTAAAATTTCTGTTCGATAAGATATTTTTCTTCCTACGAAAACACATTTAAAAGATAAAAATTATAATTAATTATTTCAAATTAAAAATAAAATAAAAAAAATGGAAAAAATATTCTGAAAATTGAAAAATCAACTTCGCGACGAATATATAATGAAATGAGGTGTAGCAATTTTTCGAAACTAACATTATTTATTTAAGCTATTATTTTTATGAAGAAGGAGAAATAATAATTATTTATTTGGTTTTGGAGAAATGAATAATTATGGAATTTATTTTTTATGACAATTTTATAATTTACTATTCACAAAAGTTTTACGGAGCTCAGAATTTTAGGAATTTTATGACTTGGTAATATTAATATTATAAATTTAATTATTTTATAAATCCGTGATAAATCGACCGACGACAATTTTTCATGATTTATTTTTAAATGAGAGCAAAAAGCCAAAAATTATATCAAGTTAAAAATATATTAATTCTGTATGATTTATTTTAATTGAAACTCAAAATATTTGGAACGAAATACTTATTATAAATAAATATTATATTAGGGTGTCCCATAAAAAATGAGCGTTTTGAATAAAAAATTCTTTTTAAAATTTTATTGCACAAAACAAATATCAGTTACTAAAATAATATCCATCATTTGCACAAACAAGGGCCCAACGTTCTGCAATTTTTTGAATCCCACTTTTGTACCAATCCGATGGTTTGGAGTCGAAGAAAATTGATGGAGTCAAGTGCTGTCTAGTCATTGATAAAACAGAAAATTATTGGTATAAATATAATAATAACAATTATGATAATGTTTTCTAAAATATTTTTCTGTAAATAAAATTAAATTCCGGGAAATATAATATTTTTGATTATTTTGAATGAATTCATTAAAACAAATATTTTTTATTAGTGTGAATATTTTCTCGTAACATGACGTGGGACAGAGAATGTCCGTTGGGTAATAAGTACACATAAATACTTGTACAAGAAGATTTTTCAAAAAAATCCTTTTATGTCATTTTAAAACAGAAATTTATTTTTAAAATATTCATTGATTTAAATAGTAAACATTGATCGATATAAATAGTAATACAGAAAATGAATACAAAGACCAAGTAACAAGAAAAAATTAATAAAAAAATCTATTAAACAAAAATAATATTACTTACATGGTGAACTTGTTTTAGAAACTCATTACACTGCTTTACTTCTTTTTTTAATATCTTCATATTTATTGCATCCAAAATGAGTCATGTCCCAGAGAAAGGACAAAAATATTTTCTAATATTATAATATTCAGTAGATATGATGAATTATCTAATTCAGGATATTTTCAGGGACATGTAAGATACGGAGCACACGGCTTTAAAGAGGAACAAATAGTCAAATTATTATCATCGATTTTAAGGATGACTTTTATTTATTATTAACAAAATTAGGCATAGCTGAAAAAAGTTGTTTTATTTTGGGCTGTTTATTTTAAGAACAATGGCGGTGACTTTCAGCTGCAATTATTCTAAACCATAATTATAATCTTCGGTTAAGCATTTATATTTTTCAAAAAATAATTATTCTCAATCTTCCTGTTTCCTTTGTAAAAAGACAAAGACTTTTAGTGTGATTTAAGACTACAGAAACCAGGGAACATAATACTTTGGAGTAACTCCGAAAAAATGAATCAATTGTTTTGCTTTGTGTTTATCCTTGTGTAACATATCCTAGCTTGGATTTTTCGCAAATTAAATGTCGAAACTGGAACCTAGAATGGAAGAATTTAGATGGTTAGGGCTTTTAAAGTGGAAATTTTAAAGAGGAGAGTCCTCTTTATTTTGACTTTTGGATTTTTTTGGTTTTATTATTGTTTATTTAATATTGATACAATATTTAAAAGGGAGATTTAAACTTAACCAATACTTTAATTCTGTACTCTTCACAAAAGCGCTTTTAAAATTTATAAAATAAAACGACTGTTATTATAGAAAGTATCCATCAAAAGAAAGGACTGAAATCCATAATTTATCAAATTTCAATCATAAAACGAACAAAGAACTTAAGCATCTTTTCTTGAATGAACTTAAACTTCTTGCTTTGTTGATACGAACCCCAGTTTCTTTAAAGACCTCTTCAACATCACCATGTTGATCCTTTTTGTGTATATACGTATACAGCGGGGAACATAATGATATGAAAACCCATATTTTGATGAACATAGCCGATCTAAGATAATGACTAATGTACGTTTATGACTTTTATATGGTATGGCAAGCCTTAGACATGACAAGACAAAAGAAATTGATACTTTACTAAATATATCGATTATCAGTGACTTAAGGCATTTTTAAATTATTTGTTTTGCGGTATAAACATCGAAATAAAAAATATATAAATAATATTTCACAACCAAATAAAATTATTTATTAATTATGAATATATATAAGTTTTATCTCACAGTTATACCTAATCATACGTAGATTCATATTTTACATATCAAAGATGGCGTTCAGTCTCATCCGTCTAATATTAGTACGAGTTATCACAAAACTGTTTATATCAGTCTGACAGAGAGTACTTGAGTCCTTAAACGAATGTTGCTGACTTTCATCTAAGACTTCTTTCTTTCGCATTAACTTAGGATTATAAGATTATATTCGAAGGAATTTGGTACTAGAATTAGGGGCTAAGACGTTTTACGATTCGTAACAACAAATTTCTAATTCAATCAACGAGAAATAGATGGAAAAGCAATCACCAGTGTATATAAAGAGATAAATTGCTTTGATAATTTGATTATTTATTTTTCCGTTGCTGTTGAAGAATGGTTTATTATTGAGATCCCCGGTTTTAGTGAGCTGAAAGTACTTTCAAAGAGATAAAGTCGTTGAAAAATGATCTATTGCAATTATTAATATAAATAAATTATTATTTTTTAAGACTGAAAGGAGAAGGAGGAGAATGTCATAAGTTTTAGGATTACTTTGCAAACAAATTGGAAAAGGGATAAATATTTTTATTAAAATAATAATTACGATCGTTCGGTGAAGCTCCTTAAACTTTTATTTAACCCTAGCACAATATTGTATCAAATTGCTTTGGAGGTTCTATCCAGTTTTTGAAAGATAATTAAAAGACATTATTCTATGATGAAATAATGTCTATGATAAGTCTTGAGGTACATCATGATGTTTTGCCGACTTTTAATATTATTTTTCATAACTAGGATAAATATTAATTGGTCGTTCAAAACCTATGATGGTGGATTGATAAGTAAGCTACCTGACAAATGAGTATCGTCACAAAAGTTAAATAAACTTCATCATTGAGAAGTACAATCAACTAATTTAATTTTATAAATTTTTATATTAATTCAAGCGTTAGGCTTTTGTTTAAATCTTTTGAAATGCGTAACTTTTTAATTCTATGAAAAATGGAGTAAAATGAATTTCGTCTAGTGATTAAACACTACCTTTTAAAAGTGAAAATGAACAAAGAAATATCAGGAAAGTTGAAGAAACATTAATCTGCTCCATCAGATTTTATGGTGATTTTGGTTCGCTGAATTTAAACATGGTTGATCAAGCTTAATTGACAAACAACGATCAGGTTGTCCGAAAGAGATGATTATGCTAGAAATGATCGATAAAATCCACGATATTTTTGGAAGATCGATGAGTAAAAGTTTGTGAAGTATATAACATAGAAGGAACGACCTTATTTGAATAATAAAAAAGTGTTTTCATCATGACAATTCACCTGCTCACCAATACGAGAGAACTGAACAAAGATTGCATAAATTTCGGTACAACTTTCTTCAACATCCAGCCTTTTCCTAATTCATGTATCAAGATATGACGTATACATTCATCCAAGATTCCCTTTGTATGAGGTAACCTCCAGTAAGTTATCCACTAATTATAGGAAGAATTTCATCAATAGATATTATTATTCACACAATTTTGGGACTATCACTGCGCAGATCATCCTCAATTGATTTACGATTTTTATTAGTTATTCACACTGGTGAAGAAATTTTTTAGTTTATTTTAATCTTAAAAAACTGGAAGAAATGTCATCTTAGAAGAAATGTCGTATTATGAAATGCTAATTCATACACATTTTTGCTAAAAACTTTAAAGGTACAATGTTTATAGGAAAACTTTTAAGTAAATATTTTATTTATTGTCAAACAGGACAAGATAAAATTTTCATAATCATTAATATTAATAATGTGAATTGAAAGTGAGCCTTTTTTGAATAGCTCTAATAAATAAAATTTATTCATTTGTTTAAATAAACTATTTAAATATATATTGTTTATGCATTTTTCAAAAATAATCGATAAAAGGACAAACAAATTATTTTTCATTTGATGTTTACTTAATATTTATATTACTTCATTAAATAAAGAAATAATATTGTAAAAAGCTTCACTTTCAATGCATAAACCTTATAAATTAGTGTCACTTTAAATTTCTTCATTCATCCCCACTTTTTGGTAACAGACAGTGATTGGAATTGTCGTATTTGTTATAAAAATGCTAATAATTTGTGATTTTATCTGTCTATGTGCTCCAGCAAAATGTATTTTGAACAAATTTCGGTGACAGGGTGTCATGATAAAGAGGATCATGCTAAATAATGTTTTGCTTACATCAAACTAAGTACGGATTCCTAGTAAAAAAAATAACGAGAACAGAAGGAATAGAGGAAAGAAATAGCACTAGTAACCCATTGATCAAAATAAGAAACTGAAGAGCTTTCTTTGTAGATTTTCTAATTTATTTCAATTGAGATTTTATTTCTTCTTGTCTCTTCTCGTTCAGTACTTCAGACCTCTTGCTTTCACCTGCGTGTCCAAAACTATTACATTAAAATATCTTTTTTATAAAGAGCAGAATTTCTGTGATAATTACTGATGCATATTATAACAGTATAATAATATTATTATTATTATTGAAATTGAAATTGATCGTTAACTGATGACAGTCCCCATTGTAAGTCTTTCAAGAATAAAATAATTATTAAAAAATTATTCGATAAAAGAAATATCCGTTATAGAAACATTAGTAATATTTTATGAATTTATTTTAATATTGTCTTTTCATTTGATGAAAACTTGATTTTTTTATTGGATAAAAATCCCAATAATATCAACTTCAAATTATTAAAATTAATATTTATTCTCGGTAGGGTACAAGAAACAATTCTAATTTTGTTATGGTTGTCAGGAAATGATTACAGACTTTAATAATAAAGTTTACAAAGGTAAATTTTATAAAATAACAATCAACTTATTATTTACTTTTTAATTTAATTAAAACTGTTAATTATTGGATAATTCAAAACCTGACGCAATCACTTATGGTTGGTGTAATCAACAAAGATCAGTTTAGGTTTAATTCAGTTTTTATTATTGTGGTTCATGTCAAAGAAACTCATAAAAGTTAGAATTAAAATGAAAATAATAAAAATTAACAAAATAAAACAAAATCATTATTATTTATTATTTTATAATTATTATTAATATTATAAAAAAAATACATGTTGTTTTAAAAAAGAATTAAATTAGAAAAGTTTACTTACTAAAATTAGATACTAATTTATAAATAATAAAAAATCTATAAAAAAAATCAATTTATCTACATAAAAAATAATATAATGTAAATATAATAAAAATAATTTTATTTTTTACTTAAAAATATAATAAATCAAAATAATATAAATTAGGTCAAATACGGTCATTATGTGAACAATAACTGTTATTTTAATTATCGTAATCCAGATAAAATACTTTCCACAAAAACTTAACGACAAATTACGATAATTTAAAAAAAAAGAATTGACTTTGAAGAAGAAAACGATCAAAATGAAATAAGAGAGATAATGCGTCCATATAATTTTAAGAAGTAAATTTTTACATTTTATTTATTATTATTAAATTTTGTAGATGGCAGTACCAATAATGTAAATTATTGACCTCTAAAAGTCTCGTAAAAGAAATGATAATAAAGATGTTTTTATCAATATTATATAATTTAAACATCAATAATTTTATATTATTGAATTTAATAATATAACCTGGCAAACCCTTTCATATTATCTGCTCATAAATAAATATTATTGCTTAAAATCCTAAGATCGATTAATCATTCTATTCCGAAACATCTTTTAATGTTACAGCTCAAGTACTAATTATGGTAATGAATTGTCTGTAGGATCTCTGAGACAAATATCGTACAAATATCGTACCAGAGGATTTCCTTTCCTCCAATTAATCGAAAATATGTGGTGGAGATTTCCTAATTTTTAATTTGTAAAGTGACATTGGCTACATTGTGCTTGAAATATCAAGTATAATTTGTGAATCTTATTTTATTTCAGTGTTTTAAACTCTACAAATTAAATTTATTAAATGATAATATTTTTCGGTTGACTTTCTTTTGATATTGTAATCATCTTATTGTAATTTTGTTTATTTTTAATTTTTTTTCAATTTTCCAATAATTAATAATTAAAATTATTGACTTTTGAATTATTTATTTTTATTTGTTAATATTTTATTTCTCTAAATATAAAAAAGAATTTTAAATATGTTCAGTGTATTTTAACATTTTTATTATTTAAAAATTAATTGTAATTATTTAAAAATAGAAATAATTAATGAAACCTAAGCTACTTTTCGTTTGAAAATTAAAGTAAACGTAAATAAATAAATTGAATATTTATCAATATTTTGAGTTTAGCTTTGTAAATCTCCTTATGAAGTATCATCATAAGTAACACGAATGCCATTGAGAATTATTGATAATATTTCTTTTATCCCCATAAAAAAGATTCTTTTAAGTCATTACTTTTACCTGTTGTTTTAGAGTATTTCTAATAACCAATGCAGATTATTAATCTACGAGAGGATTTATTTATTTACTTGTACTCTTACCTATTAGCCTTCCTACTTTATATTCAATGTTCAGCTTCCTAGAGATAAATATGCTTTCCTTACTTAGCAAACTTTCATGAAATATGCGTATTATTTCCATACATTGAGATAAATGCAAGAGTTAAGGAATACTTTAATTTTATTTACGTTAATAATAAAATTATGTAAATTACATTTTATTCATTTATTTTCTTAATTAATTGTTTTATTTATTTATGTATTTAATGATTTTTATTAAATTATTTATTTATTTTATTGGTTTTTTATAAATTAATTTTTTAAAATTTATTGATTTTTTATTCTTTTTATTTACTTATCTTTTTATTTTTTTATTTAACTTTAATTTTTTAATTTAATTTTTTTTTATTTATTTATATATTTTATTGATTTTTATTTATGTATTTCATTGAATTTTTAATTTTTTAATTTACTTATCTGTTTATTTATTTAATTAATTTTCATTTTTTTATTTATTCTATTAAATTTGTTATTTTAATTATTTATCTTTTATTTTATTTTATTATTTTATTTATTTATATTTAAAACATGTTATTTATTTATAGATATTTTTATAAAAATTGAAACCTTTCTAATTATCATTTGACAAGGAAAAGTCTATTTCTATGAAACTGAGAATACTTTCTTCTTCATTAAATTAAAACAAGTTCCAATTTCTCGTTGAGTACAGTGACAGGCAGAGAAATCCTTCGCCAGAAGAGACATTGGAATTTTGGTGTTTTTAATTAAAAAAGCTCTTATATTGAAATGAACTTGTTAAATAAAAAATGTAACTGACAGACAGAAAAATGTTATAAAATATTATTTCAACAATAACTGATCTGTACAACTGAGGGGCATCGATGACTGGGAAAAATGTTGGCATGTCTGTTTCCCTAAGTCATCTGAAAGATATATCTTATAAACCAAATGTTTCCCATAAGAGGCGTATCTCACATTTTCGTGGAGACAACTTTATACAAATGGATTTGTTTATGAAAATTGGAAACTACGATATTTTTATATTCGAGGAAGTGTACCAACCATAATGTTGTAATTACCTCGATAATCATTAAATGTGGTTGTGCTACTCTTTCCTTGGTTGTAAATCATTTACTCTTATTATATAACATATTTACTCTTATATTTTTAATATAAATATTATTATATATTAATATAATATAATATTAGTAATAATATTTTTCTATATTCTAAAATGATCCGAATTCTACATATATTTATTTAAATAATGTAACAATTTATTTAATAATATATTTATCTTTACTTATAGATAGATTAAATGGTTAAGATGTGTCCTTAATCAAATGTGTCCAAAGCAAACGTATTGCTAATACCTACCCTAACGAGTTCCATGTGAACTCTAACAGTCAACTTTATTACAGATTGTGCCACGATGTGGCAGAATAATCATTTGGGAATCCCATAGAAGCTCAAAAAACATCAATAGTTAATAAAAATCACCTATTCAAGTCAAATAAAAATCAATCAATAAATAAATAAAAGCCAATTACAGCTGGAGTAAATTCATGAAGCTATAAGGTAACTAAAGTCTTTCTTGAAGCAGACATTCCTCTTCATAAATTGAATTTTAAAAGTCTCATTGACTTATTCAAGGAAATTAATAAGCCTTTACCATTACAAACTAATGCAAGAGTTCATGTCCAATCAAATGCATCTGACATTATTGATAAATGTACTGAATACATTGATGGAGTCAAGTGCTGTATAATCATTGATAAAACAGAAAATAATTGATCGAAATTTGTTAACACATTAATTGGAGTGATAAAAAATACACAAAAAACTTATTTAATAGATTTCCAATAAATGAATTCGTCTCCAAACACTTCTATAATATGTCAAATCATTGCTATCAACATACAAATTATAAACATAACTAGGGAAAAATTTTTATCTTTGGTATCTACTGGAAAGGCTTTAGAAATTTTCTATCCACGACTTATTCATATAACTTCGTGTCACATTTACTGCACAATTATATATTAAGAATAAAATCATATTATAATGAAGCTGATTTTTTGATTTCTAGCCTAAAAGCTGCATTAACAAAGAACCAGAACAAAGAAGAGATATTTAAATATATTGAAACACCATCCAAGCTAATTGTCACAAGATGGGCTAGTTGGATCGATGCTGCAAAATACTATACGGAAAAATTTTTGACCATCAAAAACATTGTTCAGAAATTTGGAGATGAAGGCATTATTGCACAGAGAACAAAGGGCAGCATCGCGAACCCAAAAGTTGCTTAAAGATGATCCTAATAGTTTTCCAAAATAAAGAGATGAGAAAATTTATAAACCTAAAGTATTTATTAAATCCAAAATTACTTGTGGATTCTTCTTTTGAATGTTTTATCTCCATATCCATTCATACATGATTGTGGAATGACTACCTTTTTTTACCTGTCTCCAGATTGACTCTATTCTTTGTGTCTGATCACAGGTCTTCCTGTTCACAAAATTCATTTTACGATTCACCGTTAGATATGAATAGATGTCCTTCGCCAATTGAGAGTATGCTCGCCATTTATCACTCATTATATTTGAACTATGCAGAACTAAAGCTTGTCCACGATGAAATTGTCGCATTTTAAAACTTAAATAATATCAACACCAAACAATATATTTGCAAACA
>JBBMKC010003969.1:0-19394 GCA_037834085.1 Bipalium vagum | reverse complement strand
AATTATGGCAGCCCTGCTTTCATTTTCGGAATTCATTTCTAAAATTTGATTTATAATTTACAAGTTAATGATTAAATTATTAATTTAAACAATGCAGAAAATTACTTTTCTAATTTAAAATGTAAGATTTGTAACAATTTTTATCTTCTCGATTTAAGTGGCGCACCATAGTATATTAATAAAAATGGTGTTATGGAGGCTGAATCTCAAAAATTAAATATCAATTAAAATCTTACTATTTTCTTTCATATCTCTCCATTTTTCTTAATAATTACTTTAAAACTTTTAAAATTGGATATGTTCTTAACTTTTCTTGAACAAAATTTAATTAAATATTAAATAATGAAGCAGAATCATATTATTATTAGACAGCTGCTCTATAGGAACGATTTCGAACTACCAGGTGATACCAGTAATATCATGAAGTAGTTTAAACTGATATCGTGATGCTCACCTTCACCACAAATGTTCGATCGGGAAATTAGCCTGTTTAGTATATGGTCTCACCAGTTAAGACATGTTGAGATACCATGCTGCTTTTGATGTTTATCAGAAATTTTAATTTTACGCACCCAGTCAGTGTAATAAATGATCATTTTCATTTTCATTCTGATTTCTTCATCAGATCTTCCTTTAGTTTATTCATCAAATATTGTTCACTCTAGTTACGATATCTTTTTTTCTGTACGAATTTCAACAGGAATTTTTATTTATATTTGTAACATATTTTTAATATAATACTTGTCATGTACAAACTAAGAGTTTAGCGTAGCCTTATTTATTATCATTGCTTACTCTTCAGTATTATGGCTTACTGTAGGTAGAAAATAACTCCACGACGTCATGTTGCTGTGGACAACATTAAAAAAAATTCCATTCATATATTTTTAAATTTGTAATGGAATGTTTTTTTATTTATTTTTTGCCGAAATTATGCCCTTTGTACAGACACAACTTCGATTAACCCTCACTCTTCTTCACAGTTGATGATCTCTCGGGAATATGCTTGTTCAGGAAAGAACCTAGAGCCTTCCCTCTGGCTCTACTTCGGTTATTTTTTCTCAAAAGACAAGGTTTCAATTAAGTGTTTCTGAATGTCATTGCTATGAGAAAAACCTACTCTTCATCATTATTATGATATCCGTTGACTATATTCTCGTGACTTTAATGCCAACAATGTGTGGGAATCATCGGAACTTAAGAAAAGAAGATAGAAGATAACAGTTCAATTAAATCAACGTATATTTCGGCAACAACCAGTTTCAATATCAATATCAATTTATGAAAAGAATAGTATTTTATTTTATGTGATCATAATTTATTATATTTTATGTGGTTACAACATTTTATTCAATATTAAAAACATTTCATTTTGAGACTTGTGATACCTTTTATTGTAAAAGTTAAAAAATAATTAATTCTTTTTAATAATCATTTGCAAAAGTTAAAAAAATTCGTTAATAAAATTAAAAATATTTGGTAGGAAGTCACAATTTAAGGTCAAGTTGTTTAAATATATCAATTAATTATTTATTTCATTCATAAATTTTTATCAATTTAAAATATACATGAATTATTTTAGAAATAATGAATTATATGATGAATGAAGAAAATGCATTGGAATTTAGAAGAATGAACTTATTAATACAATATTTAATATTAAGATTATTATACTAAAATAACCTTGATAGTAAAAATGAAGCATTTAAACAACTTGACCCTAAAGTGTGGCTTCCTACCAAATATTTATAAATAAGAAATAAAATATACCTACGCCACTTGAAATCAAAGGTCATCGAAAACCGGTCGTCTGGGACAGAAGTGGGAATCTGGAAAAGAAATATGAATTAAAAAATATAAATAAATAATGAAAAACCTGTGGGCGAAACTATTAAACAATTATATTTGAATGAGCAGTAGGTGTGGGTCTTTATGGAATTGAAGTAAAAATGTCAAAGTTGGTGATAATGAATCTAACTATGGGATTAACAAAAATAACTGATCATTATAGATTTAGGGAATAAATGTCACAACTGGTGACAACAATAATATCAATAGCAGTAATAATAATAATCAAATCTTTTTAATAATAAAATTAAAAATATTTTTTTATAAAACCAAAATATTAACGGCAGTAATAAGAAAAAGAAATAAATAAAAATAAATCTCAGTTTATGATAAAGATGATAAATCAGAAATAATAGTGAATATTTTTATGTAACAAATAAGTAAGGAAATTATGTCAACATTGGAAAACATAGTTGTCTTTTTGCCTTTGTGATTAGTACACTACCTTAGGAGTCAGATAGGAAAAATTACCCCACATCCATTCTAAAACTTTAAAAATGTAATGTTTTCATTTCCTTTATTCATATATAACTGCTCTATATTTCCGTATTTTCATGAAGAACATTATATAAGTTATCATATAAAAGAAGTTTGAAAAACATTACATTTAAGAATAGCCATGAGAAAAAATGATTTTATGATAATGGACAACGAAGAAAATCTTTTTTGTTCAATTTGTAAGAAGACCAAACTAGATTATAAATTTATAAAAATCCAAGGCTGTGAGCACGACTTTCATTATGACTGCTTGGCGATAAGAAATCTGGATAGAGACTCCTCCTGTCCGCTCTGTAAAGTCCATTATGAGAAATTCAGTTACTTGCACAAGTCTCTTTTAAATACAATTGTCGTTATCAAGAACTATGCAAAGACGTTTCGAATAGGACAAACTCATTTCACTAACGATAAAATAGTAGGATATTCTTACATGCTTGGACATTATTCTCTTTTTGACGACCAAAAGGATTATTTAGTCAAGATCAAAATAAAGAGGTCCCCACATGTATGGTACGTACACGGATTAGATATAGATTCTAATAGAGTCATATCAAAGGAAGTAGGAGAACATATATATCGCAATTTCAGCAGAAAACATGTCAACTATCACAAATTTACTTTAAAGCCAACTGTGGACTTGGAAAGGATTAAGGAACTACAAGTTTATATTCTCCATACTCCAGTGAAGCTTCCCATCTTTTTTTGTCAAATCTTAATTAAAGGTGGTCTGAAGGAAAATGAATTTCCCGGTTTTACGGATATGATGTCTATTGCTCGATATTTGCCGACCCGCAATCCAAATGTTTTCAGACAGATCCGTTCATTGACATGTAAGCTGTCACAATAGAAATGGAGGATCAATAATAAAAATATTACTTTCTCATTTTACATTTTCATAACTTATTTTTAGCAATTTTAGTTTTTAAAAATGTGGGCTCTTTGTGGTTTTTTCCTTAAATTTCTATTATTGATTTTTATTTTACAATTTTTTTTCAATAATAATATTTATACAATTCAAGATTTATTTTACCAACTTTTTGAAAATTGTCTTGTATTTAAATAAAGGAGTTCCGTTGTCATTTTTAGCAAAATATTATTTCTAAGGTTTTCAATCAAGCATAAAATAGTTTCGATAATATTATACCAGCCAAAAACATGGTAATTATTTACCAAGCACTATTATAATTGTATCAGTTAATAAGTGTCAAAAATTATTTATCTTACTATGATTTTCTGATATCTTCAAACGTTTCGCCAAGATCAATAAATCCATTCTAATTATATCAATGTATATATTTTTAAAAAATTATTATAAAATGTTCTTATTTTTATTAGTAATATTATTATTATTTCATGGAGAAGTATGAATCGAGGTTTGAATCAAAAATTGCTGACAAAGAGAAGATTGTTCATGGATCAACATGAAAAGAGACATATAGAATATTTCGTGGTTGAAAAAAACAATGTCAAAATCCGAACACGCTCAGTAGGTAGTCAAAAAATCAAAATGTCATGACGAAATTTTGACAATGATTGAGTCAGAATCACTAATGTAAGTAATAAGCGTGCTCGTTGTCGATTTTACTCTCCTAAATGCGATGAAAAAATAAATACCATATGTTACTCTTGTGGTAAATATTTATGTAAAAAGCATGTATTGTATTTATGTATACATTGTGAATAAAAAAATTTTATTCTGATTTTGTTTTATTTTCATTTTTTTATTTTTACGAGTCATGTTAGTATACCAATGTATAGTAAATTGGAGGGAGATAGCAGAGTTAATATATTTTTATTATAAAATTATTGTTAAGTTCATATTTCTTTTCTTTCCGTTCTATTCTTTATATCAAAAAATAAATAAATCAATAAATAATATTAATTTCGATTTATTACATTTCATATCATAATATATATAAGGTGTCTCAAAAAATCTATACACACTTTAAAAATAAATCGTTAAGTATTTATAAGTCCTTATTACTTTTTTTATAGTTTGTTTAAATAATCCAATAATTGGTAAGAAGTTACCGCTATTTTAAACATATAAATTTATTCTTAAAAGTTGAATCATGAAAAGTAGGTTGAACTTTGAGCAGCAAAAATTTATTATCAAAAATTACTTCAAGTATGAAAACATAAAGGAGATGCAGACCCTGTTCAAGAATTTCAGATAGATCCTTCAACAAGACTGACAATCAGTCGAATAAAGGAAAATTTCGAAAAAGATGGAATTATTAATAATGTCAACAAAAACCGTTCTGGAAAACGGAGATTATCGACAAGTACAAAAAAAGAAGAAAGAATACTGGAATTGTCTAATAGAAGCCCAGAAATAACTGTGAGATAAGCACGTTTTGAGCTGGGAATCTCAAAAGATTCGGCTCACCGAACCTTGAAACGCAGCATTATAAAATACTACTTATCACGGTTAGTTCACGCACATTATTCTAAGTTTATGTATACATTTTTTTGAGACACCCAGTATTTTGAAAACTGAATTTTTAACTTTTTCATATAATTTTTTTCCCGAAATTGGGTTTATTTTTGTTTAGTTTTATTCGGAAAAAATTTTTTTATAATTATTATTATTATTTTATTTTTTCAGTAGATTTTCACCCCTCAGAAATCGTGCTAAACAGAAAAAGGTTTACAGAGAATTTATAAGAAAAGAAGTATTGAATTTGACGGAGAAGAATTTTCACGGAGAAAATTTGATACTTCTCGGACCTATTGGAAAAGGATCGAAAGACTATTGCACAAAAAGGAAATCAGTCCAGAACTACGAAGGCAGAACCAGTACCCAAAAGTTACTTTCTTCAAACCAAGTATTATTATGAATTCAGTATTGGGACTATGCTTGAAATTCCCCATCAAATGGTTATCGGTGAGCAACCGTTAGGGCTCAGACGATAACTCGGGAGTTTAAGCGCAGAATAAACTGTAAGGTTTTTCTTTTTTTTATTTTATCTTATTTCTTTTTTCTTATTCTTAATATTAACTAGTAAGTAATATTTTATTCTAATTTGTTCTGATTAACATTTTATTGATTAAACAGTACTTTGACTATAACTGACCATTATCATATTTGATTTGAGTTATTTTTTGTATTTATATTTGTGTCGTGTCCTAAGTCGATAGTGTAAAGGGTTGAGAAATATTTCAGATATTTATTGTGATCCCAGACTTTTGCATTATTTCTTTGAATTTTCATTGTATTAAATTTTTATTTTGGTGTTTTATAAATACAAGTGTTGCTTTACTGATTGTTTTGATTTGCACCACCTAAGATTTTTGAGTCAGGTTTAGATTTGATACACTAATATTGAACAATATAATGAAGTGCTACAACAAGATATTTTAAGATATTTTAGAATAAATAAAATTAATAAAAATTATCCCTGTGCAGATATAATGTTAAAAACATTCTGAGCATTAATTTAGAAACTTTAATAATTTAAAAAAAATAATTTTTAATATTTAATAAATTTTTTGTTTTAATTTTAATAATTTACACAAATTCATTATATATATAAAAATGTTGAATATAACTCAAAAGGAAGGAATGTATTCAAGACAAAATTTACTTAAAATTATATTTAATAAAAATTAAATTTATTTATTATTTATTTTAATATTTCCTTAAATAAAAATGTTCATTTATTTTGTTTGAATATTGTTCCACAGTACTTTCACAATATCACAATGAACAGCGAAACCCAAATTATAAAAAGGCTCACTACGACATGCTTCAATTCTACCCTGATTGAGTTCACCAAGATCCGCAGTATTTCTGAAGGTCGAAATACAAATGTTTCTTTGATAAAGTGTCCCCAGCTCACTGTCAACCCTGCAAAACTCGTGGCTTTGAAATCGTTTTCTGCTCAGGTGATGGACCACATCCATCATGAGATTAATGTTCACAAAAGGATACTGCAACAAATCGACCATGACTTCGTTGTCAAAGCCTATGCATACTCATATAAACTTAATCGGTACTCCATGCTCTTCCTCGAATATATTGATAACGGATCTCTGGCAAACTACGTGCTATCAAACTCTCATTCTGCTGTTTCCTCATATATGCTTGCTTTTGTGTTAGCTGAAATCAGTGAGGGTCTTCATATGCTTCATGATAACTGCATAGTGCACCAGGATATTAGGGCTGATAATATTCTTATTAGAAAAAGCGGTCACTTGACCATTACCGGTTTCGGTAATTCAGTGATTACCAAACATCCGATGGGTTTATTTCGAAAATCTTTCCGAGAGAAGAGCGGACACTTGGCCCCAGAATTTAGCGATTCTTCGGTATTATATCTAGATTACCTAACCGATTACTTTTCGTTAGGCGTCTTGGTATATTCGATGGTCACCAAGGATAGCTTTCCGTGTTTCTCAGAATCCCCTATTAACTATGTAAACCAGTTATCATTTGCCATCATTCGAGACCAATTAAGAAAGATAGTTAAAACTTTAATGGCACCCAATAAGCATGGAAGACTGTGTAGTGACAAGAATGGAAATGTATCTCTTCTTCTGGAAGAAGGAATGCGAAATATTCTCAGTTCAAGACTTGGTAAAGACCTTTCAGTAAACGAAGTAAAAGAAAGAATTCGAAAATGTTCTTTAGAAACACCTTTTCTTGACAGCTGAGATTCTGAACGTATTTCATAAAGTACTAAAAATAATTTAATTAAAACAATTAAAATGTTTATTATTTTATAATTATTAATAATAAATAATTATTTTTTTTGTATTTATTATTCAAAATTTTGTTTCTCAGATCTTTCAAAAGTCCTTTTTAATCCAATGAAAATTGTGTAAAATCGACAAAATATTTTTAGGATGAAATTCGATTGAGCTGCCGAAATTGGTTTTTGTTTTGAATGATTAATTTAATATTAAAAATAGAATAATAAAACAAATTCAACCTTGTCGAAAGAGTTGCAGTGATATCGAAGTTCAACCCTTGTTGATATTAAATCTTAATTAAAAGTGCTCCGAAAGCTCTCTTCGTTAATTATGTTAATTATTAATACATGTTGTAATGGAAATAAATAGATTTTTTAATGATTATTGTTTTAATAATCAGAACACGAACGAAAGTATTGTTTTTGAAATATATTTTTGTATTATGGAATTTCTTCTGGATTACACTGAAGAGATTAACACACATATTATTAAGTAAATTTGTTTTACTGTATAAAATTGCAAAAATTTATAGGGATTAAATTAATATAATCAAATATAATGTTTTTTAATCAAATACGATAATGGTCAAAAATAATCAAAAATAATTAAAACAAAATTAAAAAAAATATATAATACAATATTACTTATTAATCAGTGTTAATATGAAAAAAAAACAGAAAAAATATTACAGTTTAGTTTTCGTTAAAACTCTCGAGCTATCGTCTGAGCCCTAACGGTTGCTCACCGATAACTCTTTGGTGGGGAATTTTAAGCATAGCCCAGACATCAAAATATTTGCTAACTGATGTTCTCCTATAATCCTTACCTGGTGAATTGATAATATTTCTGCTTTAATAAGACTCTGCAAATCGATAATATTTCTGCTTTAATAAGACTCTGCAAATCGATAATATTTCTGCTTTAATAAGACTCTGCAAATCGATAATATTTCTGCTTTAATAAGACTCTGCAAATCGATAATATTTCTGCTTTAATAGACGATGCAAATCTTGAGCCTATCGTTTTCTGAGGGGTGAAATTATGCTAGAATCGATCTGTTTATATACTTTTCTGAAACTGATTTTCATCTGGAGATTATTCTTGAAATAATCTCAAAATTAATCTTAAATTCTCAAAATTTTATTAAAACTCTACTATTCCCTGAAAAATTATATTCTGATGACCTTTAATATTTGTAAATTCCCTCTTTTGGACTTCTTTAAAAATAAATTATTACTTTTGGAGGGTTATTTTATTTTCTAAGTATGTTCAAACTAAAAATATCTATAAAATTTTAATTGCTTTTCAAGTGTTAATTAATTTTAATTATTAATATTAATATTATTAATATTTATATTTTATTTATGGTTTTTATTAATTATTTTTTCTCCGGGGGCTGTCTTGGTAAACATAACAGTATTAAAATCTGTTGAGCTTTTACCACATCCAGTGTACAGACAAAAAAAGCCATCGGATTTTTACCTTTTCGGACCAATGACACATTTCCTCAAAGGACGTATCTTCAATAACTTTGATGACACTTTTTCATGTCGTGGTATCATCACGGAATGGAACAACTTGTGGGTGGTTTACGACCATTGAATTTAATGGACTTTACTTCGAGATTAATAAAAAAAATCTGGCTTTTATTTCCTTTTCAGAAGACAAAAAATACTGAAAAAGTCAAACGGTTCTTAAGCAGTTCACTTCCTAAGAACTAAAGCTATAATGTGAACGCTTCAGTTGTGCCAAGCTATTTATACTTTAAAATATTTGACGCCACTTAACTAAAGAAAAATATTTTTTAATTACTTTTCCCCGCTGAACTGAAGGATTATGGTTATAACATCTTACAATTATTTATTCATTTTATATTCACAAAAAATCCTTAAATTTTATTGTTCAAGAGGATGGGCGACTTCCATAATGTTTTATTTCTCGTAAATGCTTCTCTTCATCTGTTAGCAGCATCGGAATTTATTTGTTTCTTTCATAGTTCTTGAGTTTTCTTAGTGAATTATTTATCTGCCAACTAGATAAATAATTCACTAGCTCAAATACTTTAATATTGGGTTTCTATATTTAGGTGTAAAGAAAAAAAATTTCATTTTATGAACTGATGAAAGAGAACAATTTCGAAAATGATGACCCTGAGAAATTATCACACTTAGTCAACCATCCAACCGATTTATTAAGAGAAATGATATGTATTTCTTTATTAATTTCATGTCTTCCTGAGTTTTTCAAGTTCTACAACAGACCAAACTCGCAATGAAATCAAACTAATCTTTATTGTTCTCATGAAAATCATAGAACGGAATTTTTAAAACTATAAATCTCTCAATTTTTGTCCGTTCCTGTAATTTCAAATTACAATTGCCGTACTTTCATTTTCAATTTCGACGATATCGTGTGATTGAGAAACGAACACCCTTTGCCATTCTTCACTTTATTTGTCCATGCTTCTTTAATCGGTCCGTTTCTGTGAATGATCTTTGCAACGTGTTTTCGACAGTGGTCCTCGTCATCGACAACGGAAAGTCCAGCTGTGGTGGCACCAGTGGTGGTGATGGTACTGCATTTGTCTGGATAAATCTCACAAATTGTGTCCGTCGGATTACCGAAAACGTTGGAAACGGATATCGTTTGATCGGGAAAGCGATTCGGTCGACTAGAAACGGTCATTTCCGTGTCACAATGATAAATATTGAGTTTCGGAATAGAATCAAGACAGGAAAAACCGATTTTTTCGTGCACATTTCCACAGAAATATCTCACCTGGCTTTCTCGATTTTTCACTTCTTCACCGAAATCGTAAACAGGCGCATCTCGCCGATGACAGCTGCTACTGAAACTATTTATCACCGACACTTGAACCGTACTGTCACCCATTTCCCAAACGCTCTTCATCGAGTTAGCCTCTAAAGTCCTCAGCGTTGCATCGTTGTCATTGTCTGTCATTAAATCTTGTTCTCCTTCTTCGTTTCTACAAATATTCAACTTTAGCATTTCACTCTCATTTTCATTATCGATTTTTGTTGCTAAAGAATCATGCACAACAAAAACTTCCACGTTCATATCCAAAGATGTTGGTGAACAATCTATACAATTTTTATCGATTTGTTTGTGGTCATTATTGATTTTTTTATTGTTATTTATTTTTGTATGATCAATGATTTTTGTATTATTGATTTTTTTTTCATTTATTTTTATACTATCTATTTTTTTGTGATTATTGATTTTCTTATCATCTATGATATCGATCTTTTTATTGATTTCATCGTAAATCGTCACGTTATTATTGATTATTGAATTATCTGATAAACTCCCCAATTTCTCTTTCCCCAAATCTACACCGATACCTTTGGCATTAGATATGGTGTTATTTTTGCTTTCAGAATCTGAAGAAACGGGCATTGGAGAAATCGATATCGAACACAATTGGAAATCTTCAATTTGTTTTCCAAAATTCGATTTTATTGATTTTTCACTACAATTTTGATTGGATATAGCCCAATGACGTTGATGATTATTGTTGATAATTTGGATTTTGTTGTTCAGCTTTACTTGCTTGACAATGTTGACGATTCCTCCTTTTTCTTGTTCCCCATCCCCATCGTTCCCCTCCCGGTCATTTTGGTATCTTTCATGCTCTGTTTTCAGCGCCGTAGTCAAAGCCGAACACTTCTTGACAACGTATCGTTTGTTGACATTTCGCTGTTGTCGACGATGATGACTCTTGATATCAATCGATTTTTGGTGATTATAAATAGATCCATGTCGTTCGGCACTTGCTTCCCTTCCGCACCTTCTCTTTTCTGCCGTTGTATTATTTTCATCGGTCTTCTTTTTAACTATTTTATGTTCTTGGTCCTCTCCTTTCTTTTCGTTCTGTTCATCATCGTGCTCCTTCAACCGGTGCTGGAACGAGAAGAACGATTTAATCAATCGGTTTTGTCTTCGTTCCAAGTCCCGCTCAATGAGTATGAGCTCGCGCCAGTATGTAACCTGGGACAAAACCAGACACGAACAGAAGTCCTCAATCACGTCCTCGGCGAGCAGATTGAGAACGGTCTCGATTTCTGGAAAGTGAGACATTACATCGTGGATGATTTCGTTGATGATTTCCATCGGTCTCAAATAATTCCCTGGTTGTTTTTCCTTGCTGCAAATGAGTTCCGATTTTGGTGCCACGTCCAAAATGTACGATTCCATCAGTGAATGGCAGAGCTTTTCCATTGTGATAACATTCTCGGAACATTGAATTCCCGAATCGTAGTGGCATGAGCTGGAATGAGTTTCCGTTTGGGAATGAGTCGACTTTTCCAATTTCCCTCGTGAACGTTGACCTGAAGACTTTAGGTTTCGGTAAATAGTCTTGAACCAATTGCCTCTTTCCCAATGAATTGCTCGACAGTCAAAGCTGTACGATCGGGTTTTATTTATGGGCATATTCCATTGCAGATTTGTTAATAATGTCCGTGTTTTCAGTGAAAATTTTTGAATTGCACCTTTGAAATGATCACCTTAAAATAATATTTATTTAAACAAACCGTTTTCCTGTTAAAGAAAAACAAATTGAGAATTCTTTTATTTAATTTATTAATGTCAGTTGGCTTTTTCTTTCAATTTATCTAACGACAAAAGATTAAAATATATATTAAGTTTAAAACGAATTAATTTGATTTAACATTAAAAACTATTTTTCGTTTACTAATTACTTTAAAAAATTTTTTCATGATTTATTGTTTAGGTGCGTAAAAAATAAGAATATTTTAATAGGAAAAAGTTTGCTAAATATATCAAATTGTTAATTTCATAAAAAAGACATGTATTTTCTAATCACTACAGTTTCGTTTAGATATTGCGACTTACTATTAGACTTTTTGGCTTAATATGACAGAAAATGTTTGAGTTTTTGTCTTCTCCACGTTTGTTTTTCCGGGTTATTTCCAAGGTCAATTTGTAATTAATAATTTTTCAGTTTATAAATAATTTTTTTTATACTTACCCCAAGTAGAAGCGCATAAATAGTATAAAAAAAAGAATAATGACAATGGAATAATTGATTAATTAGTAATAAACGTGGTGTAAATAAAGTCCCTTGGGAATTAAATGTCACCAAATTATCAGTAAAATAGCAAAAGAAACTTCAAAAACTATCAAGTAATGCAAAAATGTTTAAAATTTTACTTTTAATCAATGTGACGCCCATCTATCTTAATGCATTTTGATAAACGCTTAACGAAAGTCAGCCTGATATTTTTACACATATCTAGAGAGATTTGAGCACATTTTTCTGATACATTTGCTTTCATGTACCAACTTTTTCGGTTTCTTACTAAAATCCTATTTTTTAGATTTCTCCATACGAAAAAGTCCAAAGAACCTAAATCTGGCGAACGTGGCGGCTATGAAATAGGTTCCATACTACTAATCAATTGAGACTAGAATTCCTTATCTAAAAAAAATCGGACTTTTTTGGCGTAATGTGCTGGTTGTCCATCCTGTTAAAAATAAGTTTTACAGAGACGACATTTACTTTTAAGAAATTACACCAAATTGTTATTGAGCATGGCCAGATAATTGGATCAATTAAAATTTTCATATAAGAAAAATAACCAAAGAAGACGATGCATTTCAAGGTCTACATATACGTTGACTTTAGGACAGCTTAGGCTTTTATTATGGATAGCCTCTGATTTTTGCAAGCCCCAAATTATTCAATTGTGACGGTTTACTTGACCATTTACCTTAAATGTAGCTTCATCTGACGTTACCAAATATTCGATAAAATGGTTAAATTTGACTTGCACCTCTAGTATGTCTTTCCAAACTCTTCGTAAAATTCTTTTCATATAATATCTGGTGATATAGAAGTTTGTAACGATAAAGACCAATGTTCTCTCGCATAACTTTCTCTAACAACTTCAGCAATTAAACGAGTAGATTGCTTTTAGCCAAATTCAATAATTCTGTTTCTTGTTGCAATCAACGTCGAATATTTTTTCTATCATTGCCTGTTTGTTGCGATATCGAATTTTGGCTTTCACCAAATTTTAAAGGCACCACAAGCTGCAGTTTTTACTAGATGCTGTAGATTCTCGCTTACTAAAATCTATATCTCAATAGTCATTATAGATTTAAATATTAAAAGATACATAAGCTGAAAAAGAATATTCAGAATTCTAAAAAATCAATAATAAAAATTCGATACATAAACTTAATTGCATAATGTCCTGGAGTTAGGATCTATCTGTGCAGGATCTATCTGATGATATGATAAAGATATAGTTTTATTTTCTTTTGATTAATTGTTTTTCATTTCACTTTAATTTTGAGTTTTATTTTTAATAATTTCAGTAATACACTTAATTTTATTCGTAAAATTATTTGACATCCTTTAGATTTTATGTTCTTGATATTATTTTATCGTGATCGAATTCTACTCATTACGATTATTCTTTTAAAATGAAGATTATCGTAATTAAGTTACATTTGAGATTAAAGTATATTGTGGTTATTTTTACTTAGGAACGAATTGAGCAGTTAGGGTTTAGCAGGTTTACGTTACATTTTGAGTACAAAAGAAAAAATACAATATAATACAAAAGTACAATATAGCTCACAGAGCCTTGCATTAGAAGCCAGTCTACATCCCTATATCCTTATAGATGTTATATATTATCATTGAAAGGTTATATATTATGTTAATTAACTCTATATTTTAGACCCTTCAAAAAATAACTAGAATTCTATAATTATGGTAGTTAATTCCATAACATTTTCAAATCAATAAATGGTAATTCGTACCAGTTACTTAAGTGGGACAAGATGTAGGGAAGTAAAATAAATGTATAAAAGCTCAGAAAATATCAAGACTTTGTAACATACTTAAGCGATTCGATTATTCATTATTTTGTTGTTGGAATCGACAAGCCTCTTTCATCAGAAGATAGAAATACTATTTATATCGTAATCGTAATGATTTGTAAAGAAGCTGATATATTTGCTTTTAATGTTAACCAGTAAAAATAACAGTAAAATAACAAATCAAATACCAACAATATCAAAAACTTATGTCAACTGAAATTTATTGAATACCTGAGATCAGAACAATGTAATTCATTCAATTTTAAAAATACACGGACAACTTGTTTTTGAATTGTCGAGGACAAACCATAAAGTCCGGTATCCTTAAGGAATTTCACTGATCTGATACCGAAAAAACAATAAAAATCAATACTAAAATGCACACATCAATTTTTTGTTTTAATGATTAGTTTAAAGTTTAAGAAATGTTTTTAAATATTGAAGAATAAAAGATATAAGAATATTGTCCCTCAAATTCAACAAAGACCCTAATATAACATCCTGGAAAATACTTTTTACAAATCACGGTCCAAATAGAGAACCCATTACACAATCAAAATTTGTAGCCCTAAAGAGGGCTGTTTGTAACATTCTCAAATTTTGATTTTCAAAGTGTTAACGTAATTAACCACCGAAACCGTACAGAGTTCGTCCTTGTCTTTTCAAGGCATAAACAACATCCATAGCAGTAACAGTTTTCCTTTTGGCGTGTTCTGTGTAAGTGACCGCATCCCTGATGACGTTTTCCAGGAAAACTTTCAGGACACCTCGGGTCTCCTCATAGATCAATCCAGAGATTCTCTTCACACCACCTCTGCGAGCCAATCGTCGGATTGCTGGCTTCGTGATGCCCTGGATATTGTCTCTCAAAACTTTTCGGTGACGCTTAGCGCCTCCTTTACCAAGTCCTTTACCTCCTTTTCCTCGACCAGACATTTTTAATTGAGTGAAACTAATGATAATCTTCGGTGACCTCTACTTCTTTTATATCAATCAAGTGTTATGTAATCGAAATGATTTATTTAAAAATGTCATTACGTTGCGGTCGTTTGATATTAAAATTTAAAAAACCATGGTCAAATCGGCATAGAACCCAATCAACGAAGACAAAAATAACTAAAATTTCAAATTAAAAAGGATTTTAGAAGAACATTTTTGGTGTAGCGAAAATCTTCAAGTCTGCAAAAAAGTGTAAATAATGGTGGGAGTATGCATTTCTCTGTGAAGATGATCATTGGTTGAACGATCATTTACATTAAATCAAACACTTCGTAGAATCATTTTGTTTGGCTGGCCAAAGGCACGTTCCTTCGAATTATTAAGACCACCAAGTGATCTGATTTCTAAAAATAATATTATTAATATAGTAATAATACTTTTACTCTCGTAATAATACTAATAATAATATTATAATAATTAATAAAAGTAAATAATTGTAAAAATAATAAAAAAAGAATTTTTCTTTATGTTTTCCTAATCTTGACAATGTTGATCCTCAATAAGAGACGGAATTGAAAGTTTTCGCCAAGAAGGGAATTGGCGTTCCCTAATAAGAATGCTGGTCAACGACTGAGTAGTCGCCTGGCCAATATTAAAGGCGATGGAGTCCTCAATGAACTACCCAGAAATTTTTGAATTGTTGGATTACCTCGGAAAATTATTTTTCAAGTTTTTAATCTTTATGCTTTCTATGCGATAGGAGTCAACGATGAGTCCAGTGAGGTTCGGTCGTTTATGAGCTAACAGACTTGAGCTTATCTAACAGCCCAAGTACCCATTGTCAGCAGGCGATGGGTGGTTAATTGATTGGTTTTTGTTTGTTTGTTTATTATTAAATAATTAATTCTTAGCTAACACTTTAATCGATACATTAACGGTTTTTTAATATTTATTTAATTGATCATTTCGCTATATCAATTGAATTATTGGTGGTTAGAATTTTGTTCGATTCATTAACTGTTTTTGTTGATCACTCGATGTACGTGTTTAAGTGTTTATCTGATTGTTATTTTATCTGATCGATTGACCTTTTCTTTTGAAAATTTGATCGTATTTTAATTTTGATATTGGAATATCGAGTAGATTAAATAAACTTTTTTGTGATTACTCTGATACAATTATATTCCAACATGTTATTAGCTAAAGTAAAATAGTCGGGGAAATCTAGAGCTATATGTTACCCAGTTTTCATAATACTAAAAACGTAATATTTTCATAAAATGAATAAACTTTAACTGCGAAACATTTTATCACTTTATTTCTTCTAAAAATATCAACAATGTCTGTGTTAAAGTTCTCCATTTCCTCAATTTCAAAAAATAAATCTGACACCATTATCAAAGAAATTTACTATTCCTCATATTTGGAACATTAACCAAGGCACCAAAATCCGCAGAGTCTCAAGGACTGCTATCAGATAATATGCTAGAGTTCTTGGTATGTCGTAGGTGATTAGCTCAATGGAGCGCAAATTTTCCGGATTATTTTAAATATAAAAAAATATTAAATGCGACAGTTAAATCAAATTTCAACCATTCACATATTGTGAGGATGTGCTTCCAATATGTCCCACTGAAAATCATATTCGACTTTATGTCATCTTTAAAATTATTAAATATTTACTTCTAACTTCCGTAATCCACTCTTTTTAAGCCTAAGCTTCACTGAGTCTTATAAATTACTGAATCCAAGCTGTAGATAATTAAAAAGGTGCACACTTGTAATATTGATGGCAAATTTATTACCAAAGACCAATCAAGCAAAATATCAATTATTATCATTATCATTATTATTATTTTATATTTTTTCTTTATTTTATTATTATTATTACTATCAATATTATTATTTTTTTGGCTTCTTTATTAAAACTTAATCAATTATCTTCAAGTAAAAACTTAAGTATGCCAATATTACATTTTATTTCTAAGATTAAGTTTTAATTATGTCCGTAACCAATGGTTAAAATAAATTAATATGGATTAAAGGAGATTAAAATCGTTTACTCGAAAATTATTTTTACTTTACAGGCAATGTCTGAAAAAGACTAAAGAACGTATCTTCTTTGTTTCAAAATAATAAAAAAGACTCATTTGTCTTCTTCCTATTCTTCTTTGTATCTAAATTTTAAACAAATTTAATAGAGGTGACCCTCTAGGCATCCTAGTGAAGCATTCTGATTGTACTGTGAAAATAAAAACGCAAAGAAAATTAATTAACAATCAGTAATTAATTAATTTAATTGAGCCTGGATTGCGAGCAAATCAGATTGAAGAGATTAATACTAATTGGTTGGATTTCCAGCCAATGAAAATCGAGCATATTATCAATTAATATCGTCAGTTTTCGTAATAATAAATAAATGAATAAAATGAAATTTGAATATTCCATGGACATGAATTCCAGTGCAACGTCGAGCGACAGTTGGAATATCGAAAATCACGGGGTCTATGGAGACCAAGATCAAACGTGGTCCAAGTTGTCTAAAGAAGAAAGACGAAGACGAAGACGTTCAACCCAAAAATACCGAAATGCCCATGCCGCCCGAGAACGCATACGAGTGGAGGCCTTCAATTCGGCCTTCATCCAGCTGAGAAGTCTTTTGCCGACCTTTCCGCCCGACAAGAAAATGTCGAAAATCGAAATTCTTCGCCTAGCAATTCGTTACATGTCCTACCTGGATTTCGTCATTGCCACTCAATAATGATAACGAACAAATACGGAACAAACCATGATAACCGCTGATTTTTTAGACTGAAATAAATTATTTTATTCTGTGTTTCGTTTGCGTTTTGACGACGAGAGAAAAAAATAATAATAATTACCACTAAAACGAAAAAAATTTTCCCCGAGACGAAATGATTGCTGTTCATACATGATTTGGTAACATATGAAACGAATTCTCTTCAACGAAATTCATCCAGCTCTTCACAAGTGCATATTTTCATAGAAATTCATGCTTCACTGTTAATGGTAATTAGTTCCATAGATCTTGTATTCATTATGACAGTTATCATTACCACTTTAGTTTCTTTGAACCTTTACTCTTGACAGTGAAGTGGCATTTTAGTCTATTTGCTCCAACACTGTGTTGCCTTGGTCTAGCTCAACGGATTTATTGCTCATTTTCTTTCCATTTTTTTTTACTATAGAGCAGAGATTATTCGAAAACGAATTTACCACGGGTTCAATTAATAGCTGTGATGATATAAAGAGATTGAGATATTGATAATACTCAATGAAGCTGTGATTATGAACAGTGAGCCGAGATACGAGGATTATTTGAGAAATTAAATTTCATAATTAGTCAAAACTGCCCAATGATTACAGTGGGGGGAACACTCCTCGACAACTAATACTGCTAATAAGGGAGATTGGATTCCAATTAACCTCGAATTTACAGTTAATTAATTTTTTTTTAATTTTACACTTTCTATTATTATTAATTAAATTTATTTCAGATACATTAATATATTTGTTACATTGACAACAGCTATTATACAAAAAAAATAATTATTATTATTATTATTATTATTATTATTATATATTTATATATATAGTTTTAGAAAAATTATCAATAATCATATTAATTAATATTATCATTAAATAATATTATATAATAATAAAAAATAAGAAAATTAATGAATTTTTATTTTTTTAATTGATTTTTTATTTTTTAATTGATTTTTTATTTTTTAAAAAATAAAAAATATTTTAAAATTGATTATTGTAAAATAATTAATAATTTAATATAATTATCTTATTTTCTTTCAATATTTATTTACAGAACAAACTAATAGAAGTCCATAAAAAAATTACAAAAAACAACTTTATTGAAAAGTGATTAATAATAATAATAATAATTAATATTTAGAATAATATATTTGTATAAAATTTTAGAAACAATAACAAAAATCATATTGTTTATTATTATAAAAATATTAATTATATAGTAATAAAGTACATGAAAAAATTTATGTTTTTATTTTATTAGTTTTAAAAAGGAATTTTGCAAAATAATTAATATTTTAATATAAATTATTTCATTTCTTTGTATGTTTGTTTTAATAGTCATTTTAATAGAAATGTATAAAAATGTCAAATATTTTTTGTATTGTAAACTGATGATTTAAAAGAATAATAATTAAAATAATTAATAGCTGTGATGATATAAAGAGATTGAAATATTAAATAATATTTAAAATTAAAATAATATTTACAATAATATATGTATATATTATTTTAGAAAAAAATTAAATAATCATATTATTTATTATAATAATAAAAAATTAAAGTAATTGCTTTTTTAAATTCTTTTTAATTTTTTTAATAAGTAAAAATTATTTTAAAATTGATTACTTTTAATTAATTAATAATTTAATCGAAATATCTTTTGTTTCATTGGATATTTATTAATAGGTTTTTAAATAATAAAATAATTATCAATAATAATAATAATAATAATAATAATAATAATAATAATA
>JBBMKC010003862.1:0-19394 GCA_037834085.1 Bipalium vagum | reverse complement strand
AAAAGGTTGAGAGGAATTACGAACACAACGAGTTATAAAAAGTGAGGAGTCACGAGCAGACGAGCACACGTTGCTAAGTTTTAGTTTTAGTATAATAGTAACAATTTTGAAAAATTTTTTCTAAAAAATAATGCTTGAAATCACCGAACAAAAATTACAATAAATTATATTGAGACAGGTAGACAAAAATATATTACATTTAACGGAGAAAATATTATTTAAGTAAAAAGATAATTAATGAAATTAAAGAAAAAGCTGATCAAACCAATGAACAAAAATCAGTTGATGTTCTTCCACTAATTCCAATTTTAGGTGCTATATTTGCAGGCTAAGGAGCAGCTGGTGAAGTTGTTGGAGGAGTTGCAACAGCTGTTAAAAAATCAAGGGGCTCAAAAAAATAATGTAGAGAAAGAAAAGATTGAATTGGAAAAAAAGAAGTTAGAAATGAAGTTGAAACCAAAACTGTCCACAGAAGTAACAACTGGAGCAGGTTTATATTATGATCCATATTTTGGAAAATGGTTGAGAGATACAATTTTAAATAGTTCAAAATATAAAAGTTTACAGAAATCTAAAAGGAAAGATTTAAAGGAATTACTGCAAAAGCTTTGTAAAAATAAAATTAAAATAATTAAACAAGGAAATGGTCTTTACTTTAACCCTTTCGAGAAAAGTAAATAAGCACACCGAAGGTGCTTGAGCCGTAGCCTCGTTTTCCCAACTTAAAAAATTTTCCGAACAATATTTTTTCGCAAACTCAAAATTTAATTTTAAAAATGATATTCTTATCTTTTTGTTTTTTTTATCATGATACATTTTTGGATTATAATTGGACAGATGTAGTCGAAGAATTAAAATTATCTTATAGAGAGCTAATGAGACAATTCAATTTGAATGAAATAATGATGTATACTGATTATTTATTATATTTATAATAGATGAATAATAATAAAATAATAAATATTCCTAATCCTATTAATGATAATGATGTTGTAAATTTAAAATTTTTAAAAGAGATTGAACAAAAAATATTAAACCAAATTTTTGAAAATAAAAAAATGATTAATATAAATAATAGAAAATATGATTTTACTCTCATTGTCACTGCGAATCTCTGTTAAATGTTACAGCCAAATTTATAATTAAACGATTCCCAACGTCAACATTTATTCATATCTAGTTATTATCCATGTAAAGGATCTATGTACCAACACGGATAAAATCTTCAAAAACAACATCGAGCACTTGGAGCATCGGAAAAAGTTTACTTTAGTTGAAATGAAATATTTTTATTATTCTTTTCGATATGTATTTATTTAAGATTGTAATAAAAATATTTTGTGCGGAAAATATGTTTAAACATTAAAAAATTAATTTTAAAATTATAAGTTATATATGTAATTGTTTTATTATGTCATTTCAAATACTTATAATATTTAACTATTTTAAATATATTAATTTTTTATTTAATTTGTGAAAATTTTAAAAATTTTAGCTTCTCCTGAGCCTGATGATCTCCAGAATGCAATGGTTACCACTCTATAATAAGTAAACAGAACATTTATTGAAATAATCAGTGTTAATTTTGAATGAATAAATATATTATTATATTAATTTATTATCTTATAATTCCGGTACGATGGTTGGATCTTAGCGACAAATGTTGTTTTTAATAAAATTTCAAAAATGGCTTGATTTTATTTATCCTTTATAATATGAAAGGTAAGAAAAATTTCAAAAGATATTATTTTTATCTGGTATTTATTATTTTTATCTTGTCTCCAACGATCAAAGTTGGAGACAATTCACATTTGAGGGAAATGCTCTACCATATATTTAACCAGCTTGGGTCATAAGATTTGGAATATTCTGTGGGTATGGAAGGTATCAAATTTGTTGGAAATTGTTCATTGGTAGTTATTGGAATTAAGCTGTTTTGATAGGATAGAGATAATTAAGACAAATTAGAAACTGTGGAAGATAGTACTATTGATAAATGTGTTTGTGAAACTGGTGTGAATGGAGACAATATTTGTCTGGTGATGAAATGAACCTTGTCCCTCTTCTCCTTTATAAAGTTGATACCATACTTGAGCCAAATGAAAATAAATTATTGGCTGCACACCTGATAAAGAATTATTAGCACCACTTTCAACTGATAACAATCAACTGATATTTCCAACATTTCATTAGATTGATCGTTACATTTACGAAGACCGTGAAATATTTGATCAGAATTTAAAGTAGAACACGTTTTTCTGTAATCATTACATTTTGATTCTTGTTGTCTATCAACCTTGACGACAAAGCCCTGGAGAGTTATTTTCGTTGGTGTTTTCAATTTCACATCGATCGGCTCATCAATACAAAACTCCTGGGGGATTTGAGTCATAATTATTTGAAATAACTCTCAAAGGCTTCATCGTCAAGGTACATAGACAACAAGAATCAGAATGTAATGATTGTAATTTAATGAATGTAAAATATATAGTCTCAAACAATTCGTTGTGATTCGTGAATAAATGAATACTGAATAATAAATGAAAATATGTTAGATATTGCAGGAGTATCAAAAATTAACTCGTTCTTGAATTTAGATATACTTTCATGATCATCTTTTTTAAATGACCAATTAACACTGGAATGACTGGAATCATCAATATCTATTGATTCAAAATCAACATTAACATAATCATAATTTTATGAACTTAAAACAAGGTCCTTATCTATGGATAGTATTTCATCATTAGTAGGCAATGCAATTTTACATAGCGAATTCACTTCGGGTTCATTCATAATTGTGTTTTCTTGATACTTAAATCCATTTCCAGTCAATCCTGTTTGATAAACAAAAAAATCGCATCAAGTGTTAAAAAAATTAATGACCTTAGATAAATGTACATTGTAATTCTTAACACCAAAGAATTTGATTATTTCAATAAATATTCTGTTTGCCTAATGAATGACAACAATTGCATTCCAATTTGATATCGTTTGCTATCGATTATGTTATTGACAATTTAGTAATTGATATCATTGTTATTAGAGAATTTTATTGATAATTTTGTGATTTATATCATTGTTAATTTTTGATTTCATTGTCTATTTGAATTAATATTGTATTGTGATATAAATATACTTGATTGTATTACTGAGTTTGTTGATTATATCAACAAGTAACAGCTGTAAATATCAAATTATTAACAAATAACAAAATTAAAACTAATAATAGACAGAAATGAAATAAATGTTAATAAATAAATATGTCAAATAAAATAACTGTCAATCAATAAAGTCAATGCAAATATGGCAATAATGGAAAATCAATTGAAAGAATCAAAGATAAATAATAAAATTAACTCATTTATCGATTAGATTAATAAATGTATGGTACTTGTTTATTATTCGTAAAAGTTACTTTTAAAAAAGATAGAAAACATGCTACATTGTTAATTATTGTACTGCAGCACGCTCCAATTATAATGAGTGATAAATGGATATCTTAACCGCAATTTTTTACAGTCGAAAAATAGATACATCTGACTGTAAATCATAATATGAATTTTGTAAACAGGGAGACCATTGTTCATACAAAGAGAATAGAAATTATATTGGGAAAACTCAATGTTAAGGTCATTGCAATGGAGATTTTGTAATTTTACCTTTATGAATGGATGTGAAAAACGAATATTCAAAGGAAGAATTCACAATTCATTTTAAAATAATTAAAAATTAATACTTGTTTAATTGTTTTTTTATTATATTTTATTTTTAATAAATTTTTTATAACTTGGTCAATTTTTTTTGTTTCATTATTAATATGATTTTTTTTTGAACAAATTATATCAAGTTTTTAATTTGATCAACCAATTTTGTATAAATTTTTTTACCCTGTTGGTCAATAAAACACGATTCTTGATTTTATTATTTGAATATTACATGAAATTTTTAAAATTGTTATATTTTCTAAATCACATTTGACTGACTGTAAATATAAAATAATATTATAAAGAATTTTATAATTTATTTTCTTTCTAAATCGTAAGCTATTGCATAATTCATTTCATGATACAGTGGAAGTCGGTTAATACGATTATGTGGATATTACGATATCATTAATCGGACCATTTTTAATAGACTACTGTGTACAAGTTCAGGCAGGATTTTAAAAAATTGTAATTTGTGGGTTTCGCATTTTGATACTTTATATATTATGTTGAAATACTGTCTATAACATCTAGTAAATTTTAACTCCATTTCATTTATTAGTTAATTAATTGAGTTTATGTCTGTTAATAAATAAAATTGATTTTTCTATTTTTAGGATGTCTGAAAATATTCAACAAAGTGCACAAAATTGTTACTACTGTTAAAGTGTTGAGAATGTTGAAGGTGTTAAGGGACTCTGTCAAGATCAAGTGTTTTTAAATGGCGTAGATTGTTCAAAGAGGATCGAGAAAGTGTTGAAGACGAAAAAAGAATATAGATTGATAAAGAACATGTCAAGCAAATCAAAAAATTAGTACTGAAAAATCGTTGATTAACAACTAGACCTTGCTGATACGGTTGGAATTTAAGTTTTTATTTTTAAATTTAACTTTTTATCAATCAACATCATTTTAAAAGATTTTTTATGCTTGAAACAAGTCAAATCTCGTTTGGTTCCAAAAACACTCAATTTCTTAGAAAAACAGTATCGCGTTGAAGTCGGTGAAACATGGTTTTCTGACTATCCTGACAAGATGAAATGTATGATAAAAGAAAATGAGGCGTGAATTGATTCATACGACCCTGAAAAACCGATCAATCCAGCGAATACCGTGCAAAAGGTGAGGCAAGACCAAAAAGATCGCACCGAAGTCGCTCAAAATCAAGGTCATGTTGACTGTTTTCTTTAATTATCGCGGTGTGGTGTATTACGAATTTCTTCCAGCGGACCAAACAGTTAACAAAGAATTTTAGTGTCATGCGTCGTTTGCTTGAAGATATTCGATTCAAAAGGCCGGATTTATAGAAAGACAGCCCATGGTTTTTGCACCACTATAATGCACCCGCTCACACCGCATTGATTATTCGAGACCATTTCGCCAAAAAATTCAACTAATATCATTCCACAACCACCTTATTCGCCTGATTTAGCTCCATGTGATTTCTGGCTATTCTCTAAACTAAAACGAATCCTCCTTGGAAACTATTTTGGCTCAATTTAGATAACAGCCGAATCGAAGAAAAAAATGATGACCATTCGAGCACGTTAGCAAAAGTGTATTGCAGCCGACGGGGACTATTTTGAAGGAGATGAAATAGATTTAGATGAATAAATGAAAATTGTCATGTTCTTTAATAAAATTCTACCAGAACTTGTACACAGTAGTATATAATTTTGATATATAAAAGCATCGCTTAAGTCGATATCACGTAATATGATAAATCATTTATTACGTTTGAAATTAAATCTTATTTAATTCTTTAATGTCGCTTAATACAATATTTTATATTAAATTTGTTTACATTTCCACAGAAATCCAAAAATTTTAAAAATAAATCCTAAAAATATAAAAATGAATGCTAAAATAAAATATTTATGTTTAGAAACTAAAATCAGCATTTCAGATGATTAACAAACTATGAAACAATCGGGATTAGTCAAAAAATATGAATTATCTCAATCTACTGTTGTCAACTATCAAATGAAATGACATCAAGATTCGCGAAATATTTTTTCGCTATTTTACAAGTATGTCGATTTTGAAATCCTGCCAAATATTTATAACAATGTTTTAATGATTTACTGAGAAAAATTTGATATTCTCAAACATTTTTTTTACTATTGTAAAATGATTTGTTAGTATGTAAAAGATTTAACATTGTTAACCTATTAATTTTCAGTATTTTTCTTCATTTTGTATTATTAGACTTTTTAATATAATATTTTTAATTTATTTTTTCATCTTTTTAATTATTTTTTAAACTTTTAATTATGGGAATGTTTACAATTGTTAGGAAGGTAAATTTTATTACGAAAAACTAAAGTCTGAGTACACATATCAAAAATTGTTTTATTAAAATATCAATTAGAAATCGATATGTTTATAAATAGATTTTGCAATTAAAGCTAACAGAATTATCAACAGGAAATCTTAGTGTATCATTATGACATTATGAAAAATTGGATATACGCCTGGTCGCATTACAAAAGAGACGATGATGCCACAAGGTGCTGTACAGAAGACAGTCAAAAGATATTAATCTACAGGTAGTCTTAAATCAAAAAAAAGATTTGGCTAACCAAAATTAACAAGATCAAAGAAAGTAATATTGAATTTAATAAAAAAATATTAATAATCAAAGAGATGCTACTGGAAAATTTCGTTGTAATATACAAACCACACCTTCGGTATTTGACCATGTAATTCGTAATAACATAGTTGATGTCACAAAGTATCACCACTAGAAAAGCCGCATTTTTGCTGAAGGCAATCTTTTTGTGAATAGTAAAGTTGATAAAATGTTAGTAATAATAAAAAATCTGAAAATAGGAAAACAAAAGAAAATAAAAATCAAATATGAAACCAGAATTAGAAGAACTAAAATAACAAAATAAATTTTAAAAATAAAACAAGAATTAATAAATCAAGTAATAAAACGATTTAAAGAAAGTGATATTAAAGGTTAAATATCGTTTCTATGTTACAATCCATCAAACACATGACAAAAATAAATTAATTTTATGTAGGTGTGTTATTGAAAATTATATAATTATCTATTTGTTAAGTTTTTATTTTCTGAGATCAACTGTTTATAAGTCCATAAAAAGATACCAAGAGATTGGAACTATGTCAAATCACCCTGAACTTCGCAACATAATCAAGTGCAAAATTTATCGAAATCCACAAATAAAATTTCGTGATGTGGCCAGAAATATGAAAATCAATCTGACCACCTTACGCACTTCCATAACCAAGTCTTGGGATGAAATACCTTCAGAAATACTGCGAACATCAGCTGAAAGTCTTATTAAGCGGTTAACCCTCTACATATATGTTCATGGTGGCCATTTCGAAAATTATTGGCTTTAATGTTAAATAAATGTCATATTTACTAATGCATATAATTCTCAATTAATTTCTTTCAAATTCACGAAACTTAAATAGATTTTTACCTGTCTCCGTATTTTATGTTCACCCTGTATATATATCAGGTTTTGTAATATGAAATTTGTAAAATGATTACCTACATTCACACATTACCTACAAATTTCATACTACACAACCTGATATATAAATCTTTATAGCTTTATATTTTTTCCGATAAAAAATTTTTCTAAAATATAATATTTTTCCTATTTAAACTTTTAATACAAAATAATTATAATAAAGAGAAAACAAAATTTATTTTTTCAAAAATACACAACAAAATATGGGTAAATTTAATTTTTGTGGTCTTGTTCTCAAAGACCCTGTATTACTTACTACTGAGACTTTGAGCATGTGAATATCTAAACAGGTCATTGAAACAATGATAAGATGCCTTATGGTCTGATGAGTCTAAATTTTAGATTTTCAGATTAAAAAAATTTATGTACGCAGAAAAACTGAACAAATGATGAATCAGTGTATGGAGTCAACAGTAAAGCATGTAGGTGAATCAGTAATGGTATGGGTATGTTTTGGACAAAATAAAGTTGGAAACTTTGTTAAAATCAATGAGATTCTAAAAAGTGAACATTATAAAGATATTTTAGTTCATAATACTGCTCCAAGTTGACTGAATTTAACTGATCAACATTTTATTTTTAAACATCAAAACTGGATAAAGCCTGTTTGAATGAAATAGAGCTTGAATATGTTTTGAAAGTTAAGAAATGGCCATCCCAATCTCATGATCCTAACCTGATAGAAAATTTATGGGAGGAACTTCATAAAAAAATTTATTGAAATTCCCAACATCAGAATCTCATCTGAGGGATCTTTACAGGAAGTCTGGAACAAAATCGAATCGATTACATTTAATACACTACTAAACAGAATGCCACCTGTGGGTTTAGAGATCATAAAAAAATATATGGATGAAAGAAAAATTTAATTGTTTGTGTTTTGTGATCACTACGTTCATCAAAGGTGCTAAAACATTATTAAAGAGCTCAGTAAAAGTGCTCTATAAAATATTTCTTTTACTTAATGTAATTATGTTTTCGGTGGGTTTTTTTAATAAAAATTATGCATTCATATGTACTCAGATTTTTGAATGTGAATCTATATATATATATATATATATATATATCTATCTATAACGTCTAATTTACCTTATTTACAGAGATTATTAATGCTTGTGCTCCCAATCTTAAGATATACATTGATCCTAATCGGCATAGATTCAATTAAATTGTTGCATTTTTCGTCTGAAAGTTGATAACACTGCTTACTGTCGAAGTTGATGCATAGTAAATGGTGGATGATATGACGAAATCAATGGGTCTCATGAAGTGGTAGCCAAATTGTAGAGTACGTTTATTAAATGTTACTCTAGACATTTTCATAGAAAAACTGGCAGCTAGAATTCGATATGAAACATACCCATTATTTCTTGAGCTTTTAACTAACATCCGCTCATTTCTATCGTTAATCACACAGAGCTTACCTGATCTGAAAACATTTTCTCATGAATTTTTGACTTGCCATTGATTCTACGGATACTGGAAAACACATTTTAATGTCCCTCTTTACGTGCTATATAAGCTTGAGATAAACAGCCTTCTATTTAACCTAGGATGAGAACTAGTTCAAATCCTGCACCCTTTGTCATTTGTATTATTTGGGAAGAGATATATTAAAACCAATTTTAGAATATTAAAATAATTATATCAAAGTATAGATATAATAAATTAAAATATAAATAAGAAATAAATATAAAATTTTCATTTTCTTTATTTTTCGTAATAAATGTTATCTACCTAACACTTATGAATATGAGTATATTTTTAATAAGTTAAAAATTATTTATTGATTAATTTTTCACTTTTTATATCTTGAATTATTGATTTTTCTAAGTTTAAAATCTAAAAACAGAAAATATAATTAACATGAAAAAAATAAATCATATTAATAATTTAATAATAAATAAAAAAATTGCACGAAAATAAAAATCTTAACATTAAAATTTAGTTTTATTCATTAATATGTTTCTCGATCAACACGCAGTTCAATGTTTACGTCACAACAAATTTTGAAAATTTACATACACAATCAATAAAAAAAACTAACCTTTCCTTATCTTTAGAGTACAAAATATGATTTGAGAAAAAGGGGGTTTCCATAATTTATGATCATTTTAATGCGCTACTCAAGATAGTAAAGTTTCTTTAAAATAATTTTGATGTTATTGGCAAAAATTTTAATTATAGTAATAAAATTTCGTACAATTTCGACATGACATTAGAAACATTAATGATTAAAATAATTCTATAAATAGTAACATAATTATCAATATACTTCTTTAAATATTGATAAATAATCTATTAATCTATAATTTACAATTTATATTAACAAATCAAATTAGGCTATTAAACAAGGTTTTCAAATTTTTTGGTTTTAATCCATTCTTCCTTGTCATTTAAATATAGCACAAATTCAGAGTTAAATCAAAACCAATAATAATTGATTTTAAAATTCTTTACTTTTGGACGGTAATAGATACTAAAAATAAGTGTAATCTGGCGGACTTCTCATAATTGAAGCTCTCCCGTTCAAATCGTTTTGCAGAGATGGAAACAAAAGAAATCGTTAAGATTGAAGAGTATTAAATTATAAGAATGAGAAAAAACCTCCCAAAATCAAGGCTCAATAATCAAACAATCTAACTTCGTTGCTTCAAAAAATGTCAACTTCAATTTTTCAAAATTCAAAAGAACCCAAGGCAGGATAATCAGAAACGAAAATACTTCCGATAACTCAATGCTTCATCCCATTCATAACTTTACCAATGAGTATCAATCCCCTTCCCAAAAACATTTTCAATTTTAATTCAAGTTAAATTTCAGAAAAATATTGTACGAGGAAGGCAAGCGACTATCCATAGATTGAGAAAATTAAAGAAATTAAACTGATTGATTGGATAACTAGTAAATAAGAGTAAATTAAATCAAATTTTTATCAAACCATTACAAAGACAGATTAATTTTAAATTGATCAAATCAATAATAAAGAGATCATTAAAGAGCAGGAGTAATCAGTTTTTTGTTATCCAAGTTTTATTATGTATTCAGATAACATAAACAATAAGATCAAAAAAATCACTTAAATCAATATCCAAAAATTTTTATTTAAACTTAATAAAATATTAAATAGATAATCATCAAATTAATTTCAAAAAATTATAAAATCAAAATGTAAATGTAATTAAATTGCGAATTGTTAATTAGATAGTTACTAGTTATTGATTTATTAATAAATAATTAAAAATTCAATAAAATCGATTTTAATATATTTTAAAACTAAAATTATACAAAATCGATAGATTTTTAAAAATAGATTTCTTAGTTCAAAAAAATTTAAGAGATTCCATGGTTCATGATCAAGAGTTCTTTTCTTGATGAACTTTAAAAAAGTTATTCGGATATTTAATATCAGTACATTAAAACGTTTCCCGTCAATTTCCAATTACCACAGGATTCTATTTTTGACTTTCAAAAGGAAAATAGAACTTGGTTCAGTTGTATTAAATAGTACCTGATAGTGAAGGCGATTCAAAAATAGATAAAATATGTTACTTTATTTATTACTTCTTTCATAAATGATTAATTTTAAGATATTTGTGGAAAAAAATCATCAATATTACTAGATATGAAAATTAATAATAAAGAAATGCTAACAACTTACTTTTTCAGTCCGACAATTATGAAATAATAAGATGTTTATTTACGACATGTTCGAATTTTTAAACATGTACGTTAGTGTATTTAAACATTTAGTAATTCTTTCAATGAACAATTTATTACAAGTGAGTTGAATTTTTATTAAATGATAAAGGTTTTTTAATTCATTAAAATAAACTTAATAAGACTAATTCTTATTTTAATTATTTATAAAATATTACTAATTATTATTTTGAAAAATCTTAATTATTTAATTACTTCTAAATGTTATACATTAAAATTATTATGTATTTCTGTTGGGCTGTTCAATTAACCAGGGCGTTTTTATTGCACGGTTGGGCTCATCTATGTAATATAAAAAAATCAACATTGTTATTTTATGTTCTCCATTTTGATCAATCACCTTCTGCCATCTCTGTGGTAGCTTCATTATTTCTTCTTGATAGAAATCTCCATTTTTCTCTTCAAAGTTCGGTGAAAAGAATCTTTTGAGATTCTTAGCTCAAGACTTGCTTGTCTCACAGCTGTTTGTGGGCTTCGATTAAACAATTCCAGTAATCTTTCTTCCATTTCTGGTACTTGTCGATATTATCCGTCTTCCAGAACGGTTCTTGTTGACATTAATAATAGTTCCATCTTTTCAAATTTATCCTTTATTCGACTGATTGTCAGTCTTGTTGGAGTATCTATCTAAAATTCTTTCTTGAACAGGGTGTGTACCTTTTTATGATTTCAAACTTGAAGTATTTTTCACTGCTCAAAGTTCAACCTGCCTTTTATGATTCAACCTTTAAGAATAAATTTATGCTTAAAATAGCGGTGATTTCCCATCAGTTATTTGAGTATTTAAACAAACTATAAAACAAGTAAATGACTTATAATTACTTAACTATTTATATTTAAAGTGTGTATACATTTTCTGAGACATCCGGTATATGAAGTAAATGTTCACCACTTTCAATTTTTTTTAATCAGTAGCATGTTATCTTAACTGGCCAATCAGAGACGCTAAAATAAACAGTAAAATAGTATATAATCCAGCGAAAATTCTTTTTTTTCGCCCAGAAAATTGGCTAATAAAACAGGTATGGTTTTTATTGGTAATTTTATTTTGCTGAACAGGGTTTCCCCTGGCACAGCTTTTTAATTAAGGTTTTGTGTTTGCGACTGCCTGTGCAGTTTGGTATTTTAGTTTGACTGTCGATTGTTGCAGCTTGTTTGAGGGTGACTGCATGTTGCAGTTTGTTGTTGTAATTAAAAGGGTCTTACCCTCATTTTATTAATATGTTTTTGGAGAAGTTGTTTTTGTGTTTTTGGTTACGAGATCTTTAGATAAGCCCACAGCAATCTCAGCGTAGGTCAGGTGTGCTTAATAAGAGTTGCGTCAACATATTGTATGAATTATTGTCCGTAAAATTATTGATAAGCATTACCGTAATAAAATCACATAATGAACTATGATATCGGTCGCTGTAATGAAGAAATAATTGCATGAATTTTTCTAGGTGGTAATGTTTAGTAATGAAATAAAAATTTTATTTGTGCTTACTCATGCTTTGTTCCATTGAAAATATAATGGCACATTAGGACGTTCAGGTTCCCTTTAATATCAGAACTTCAATTAATTTCACTATTTCTCTATCAACTTTTCTGCATTTTTAAAAATTATTTGGATATCTTTTCAATATATAAAATTCACTATTTCATTAAAGATAACTAATGACTTATTTAAATAACCAAAGATCACATTAGTTTTTTTTCAAAAGCCAAAATTTGTCTTTTCTGCTTATATAGGAATTGTAGAGGTTTGGATGAATCAGAGTTCCTATTTAAACTTTTTTGTTCTACTTATCAATCTGTGCGATGTCAAAATATTAGTTGCACTTGCATGAATTTTTCTAGGTGTTAATGTTTAGTGAAACACGGACTTATTATCTGATCTAACTTCAATTTTAAACCAGTACTAGTTGGTTTGACACCCGGGTAATAATAAATAAATAAAATAACCTATAAGAATTTACTAATGGATATTAAATCAAAGTCAGTTCTATTTCGACTCTAAAGTGCCTGCAAAATACATCTTTAAAACTTTTCATCAATTTTTCTAAATCCTTCTATAACCTTTTCAAATCTCCTTATAAAATTTGTCGACTCAAGATCTTCTACTCAAAATCTTAACAATTTCTCAAAACCTCGTTTTCAAAAATGTCTAACTCAAAATCTTTAACTTCCGGCAGCTTCGCTACTTCATTAAATAAAAGTTCACAGAGCTCTAGTGATTTCCATTCACTTTTTAATATACTTCATGGTAAATTCTTGTTATCCTCCAGGATAAATCTTCTTTCCCTTCCATTGATTAATGTGAAAACCAGGAGCTTTATTTGGACTTAGCTCGGACACATTCGATTAAGTGGGAAAAGATAATGATTTCTCTTTCATTCATTTTCACTTTTCCATTGACTAATGATCTTTATTTATCGACTCATCTTGAACGCATATCACTGTGAACAATATGCATTTTGAATCAGTCATTTCACTTCATTCATCTCATCAATAATACATCGCTAAAAGCCCCTAATACGGGATGATAAAAAACAAATGCTTTATTTTGTATTAGTAACATTGCTGATTATATGATTTTAATTTTTTTTTAAGGTCTTAAAGTATCATAATACGATTATATGATTATATATAATGATTCATATGATTATTTATATGAAATAATAAACATCACCTTTTTCTGCAAAGATTATCAATATCACTTCTGTTAGTTGAAAATTCCACATGCGCATGGACTGCTCTGACCTCTGCGCTACATCTTCTGACTAATTTTCAGTTAATCTCAAAACATTTTTCTATCGTATTCAAAATGCGATTTCTCATTAATAATATCATATATGAAGAGAAAGTCCATAGATCTTTTATGATAGTTTGATGTCTTTTGATTAGCTTTTTCAAAAATTCGTAACGTGAGTTTTTTATCACACAATCGTTAATATTTTCAAAATGATAACGACTGTAGATACAGAAATGATGTGAAACTGTCATGGTAAAATAATAACATAACTGCTTTTTTGATCACGGAAATTCTTATTATCGGTAGTTTGGACATTATCTACTTTTTCCCAATTACCAATTATTGATTTTTTTGTGAAATTGAGATATTATTTGATTGGATATTGGTATTTCAAGTACAGTCGGCGCTCAGTTATTTGAACGCTTAGTTATTTGAACGCTTAGTTATTTGAACTTTCAGTTATTTGAATAATTTTTTGAAAATGAAGACATGTCTATTCAAACAAAGCTGGAAGATCATGGATTTGTTTTAAAATAAATTTTATTTGTAATTGAGTTATTTCAATAATTGAGTTTTTTTGAACTTTTTTGAAATCCCCACGAGTTCAAATAACTGAGCGCCGACTGTAATTTTCAATAATTCTTCTGACGCTCGTCAAATGATTTTCGATAATTTTTCTGACACTTAAATAATTCTCGATTTCTTTAATTTATCTTTCAAGAGAGTTCTTTTTCTTCAGATGTTTTTCTTAATTGTTTTTCTCCAGCAGTCACATAAAAGAAATTCTGCCTTATATAGATGTAGAGATTGATCGACGAATTATTTGTCTTGTCATAATTGTGGCCTGACATTTAAATAATATATTTTAAGTTAGATTTTTGAAATGTATTTCATAGTGCAAAATTAAAGAATTTATATAATATTTTTATATAATTATTTTATAAAATATTTTTATTATTATTCATCCATTATCAATTTATCATAATAAATAAAAATAATTTGAATAAAAAAATTACGAAAACATTTAAATAATTTGATAAAACAAGGCTTATGAGAGGCTCTTATCAAATAAAATAATAATAAAAAATAAAATCAATAAAGTGCTACCAAAAAATCTTTAAAAATCGATTGGTAAAGTTCATAAAGGAAAGAAACAATGTTACAAATAAAAAAAACTGATTGATTCAAGGATGTTTTGAGAATTCTTGAAAAAAAATCTGACATAATAAAAATGAAACGGTAACTTTTGTCAAGCGACATTTTCACTTGTTTTGAAAATTACAAATTCGGATTAAATTACTAATTCGAAACCGGATTATCGTTTTGCTTATTTAATATGAAATAGAATCTGACGTAACTCATAATTGGATCAAATTATTACCAATTACAACGTAATTCCAAAACGAAAATCTCTGTAATTGCAAAGTTCTAAATCATCGATTAATTGTTTTCTTGTACAACAGTCAATTATTTTGTGTTGGTATTCGTTTTGAGAGCTCGTTTCCAAATAATCGTTCTTTACAAGATAAACCATTTCAAGTTAAAAATTAGTATACAATGATATTTATTTTAATGTTGTGAAACATGTGGCTGATCAATGTAAAACGATTCCGACGAATCTCATTGGCCGAAAAATGGTCTGTGAAGCAGCATTGTTACAGTTGGTTCTTAGACAGATACACATATTCGTTCGGAAACACATTCACACACACACACGACCGTGTATTTCTTCTGTTTCGTACCGGTACAAACATACGCGCACAATTACATACGTCTCCACCAACGGCGGTGTGGAGACACGCAAAACGAAATCGTGTGTGCGAATGTTAAATTGTTCATTCAAAATTTTTATCAGAATTTGCTTTATAAAAAAACAAAAAAAACATTTTTTAAGTAAGACTCAAATTTCAAATTTCCTTGAATGTTATATGAATCAATGGGAAACACCAATGGCTCAAATCTCGATTCGGTTCTGATAAGTCCCAACAAAACCGAATACAATTTCAGTGATTTTATGAAAAGAGCCACTGCCAGTTTTGTGAGGAAGTACCATGCTAACTGTACAAGTTCCAATAAATCGTGTAACAAACTTTCAGTGAAAGACTTCATGCTTTACCAGTGTTTGGGCAGCGGGGCTTTTGCCAAAGTGTACCTGGCTCAAAGATGTGGAACCAATTTGAAATTGTATGCCATAAAAGTGCTGAACAAGAAAAAAGTCGTTGCCGATCATCAAGAGGAGCATGTTTTTTCCGAAAAACGATTGCTCAGTGCGATCAATTTTCCATTTCTGATCAGATTGCATTGCAGCTTTCATGATCCATCATATTTGTATTTGGTGTTAGAGTATATGCCGGGTGGTGAACTGTTCACTTTGTTACGAAATCATCTTTGTTTTACGGAAGTCACAGCCAGATTCTATGCCGGACAAATCGTGCTGGGTTTGGAGTATTTACATCATTTGAATATTGCTTATCGAGATCTTAAGCCGGAAAATGTTCTGATTGGAATCGATGGATATTTGAGAATTGCCGATTTCGGTTTTGCCAAACTCGTACCGAATCGAACGTACACGTTGTGTGGAACGCCGGAATATTTGGCACCGGAAATCATTGCCAGTAAAGGCTACAGTAGAGCGGTGGATTGGTGGGCTTTCGGAGTGCTCATATTTGAATTGGTGGCCGGCTATTCGCCTTTCTTTTCAGAACACAGTAGACACATTTATGAAAAGATCCTATCAACGAAATTTACATTTCCGCGCCATTTTTCCAAAGATATCCGATCTCTGATAGGAAAGCTACTGGAACCCGATTTGACGAAACGAATCGGAACATTGAAAAGCAAAGTCGACGATATCAAACAACAAAAGTGGTTTCGTAATCAGCTGGACTGGTGTCAACTGTTTGAAAAGAGATTAGAAATACCGGACGAAATTAGAAAGCATAAAACGAACAAAACCATAAATTTAGGAAAGGTCACCGTCTTAGAGATCGAATCTGTGGATTTGTATGAGAAACTGTTTGCTGGGTTCTAAACTGAACTATCCGTTGGTGTTTTAAAATTTCCAATGGACTTGAGTCATTTTGTTTCATATTTTGTTGATAAGAAATTATAAAGGTTTCATTTTTAACGGGTCTGTTTAATTTCGATAGTTTCCATAGAAATAGAACACTTTTATTTTAGAATTGCAATTGAGAATGTTTCAAGGTAGTATGGTACCTTAGTTCACCAATGTAACCACACTATCTAACTTATTTCTATTAAATTTGCACCAGGGTTTTAGTACCTTCTGAGTTTCAAACCGATAATTTTATATTCAGAACAAAAGGTCAAGATTAAACCTTCTCTTTTCCATTAAACTCTGTCGAGAGACTATTTTTGTATAACTATTAGGATAACTATCGAGAGATTATTAGGATAACGAGAAAATTCTTAGGTTACACATAATTTTAGCTTATTTTATAAGGCACCTTTGAACGAAGGTTCTCTTTTGTATATGTGTGCATAAGAAATAAGTGCCTTCAATTAAAAATATTTTTGAAAAAAAACAAATTATAGAAAAAATTAAAAATAAATTAAAAATAAATTAAATAATACATAAATAATAAATAATGTAAAATAATAAATATAAAATAATGAAAAAATAATAAAATAATAAAATAATAAATATTTACAGGTTAGACGCATTTAACATTATTTACAGCTGATTATTATACCAGATAGATCTTGTAGGACAGAAATAAGGGGACTGATATACACAAAATCAACGAAAGACATCACCCTTTTAACTGTTTGTAATATCAGTTTCGGAGTTTCCCAATATTATGTCACCATTCCCCTTCGGTATATACGCTATATGATTATTAAGTTTGATCTTACTAATGATAAATACAGATTTTATTGCGTACAAGTGTAATTAATTTTTATATTTAAGACCTCTTATTTTTGCAAAGACTCCCACCCCAATGAATTTTTAAAGATTAATTATTCCCCTATTGACTGCTGTTCATCAAACATTTAATTTTTTAATGTTCATTTCGTATTTCTTCACTTATTTCATCTCTATCTTATACATGTCGATTTTATCGTCCATTTTATTATGTACGTTAATCTTTGTCATCAATATACAGAAAAATCAAATGAAATTATTTAATTAGATAAGGAAGAATTGTCAAAAATAAATTATAACAAATTCATTAAATTTTTAATCGAGCTTTTTTGCTGTCTTATTTATTTGCTATAGGTGCAGTAATGCTTTGGACATGCAAAGTCTCAATCATTACCATATAACGATTTTGATTATTAGTACATTTACAGTCAAAGTTGTTGATAATGAACATCAGAAAGCAAAAAAACAATGTTCAGAAACTGACTTTTAATGAATCAAGAATTTAGATTGATTAAATTTTTAATCAATACAAAATATACAGGGTGCGTGCGATATTTTCGGAATAAATTTGAACTGGATTTTTTCTAACGAGGAATCGAAATCTACCTCGTCGTTGGGAAGTGGTCATAAACAATAGAAAAGAATATATAACTGATTAACTATGTTTCTTATTATTGTAAACCTGTTGTATTTGAATAAATATATTGGGTTGATTTATAATATAAACCAATATGCATAAACTTTATGTTAGTAACGTTGATATTATTAGACAAATCTTCAACATCCATTTTCAAAAATCTATATTTGTGTATCACAAAACTATTTTAAAAAACTATCATTTAAAGATTAATAGTTTAGTTTAAATAATAAACTTTTAAAATCAAAACTAATTTAAATTTAAATCCCATTTATGTGCCATAAAAACCTTACTGTTGTTTCTTATAATCTCTATCAGCTTTGGGTAATTTAATATATTCAACATTTCCCTGGCTCTTTGAAACCTTTCCGCATCCGATATTATTCTTCCAAACTTTGGTTCTATATTGCACAAGTCGCTTTCCATTTCTTGTGGTTGTTTGCACACCCATTGTAATGTCAACCCAAATTGTTGATGAAGTTCTACCTCTCCGATTAAGTATGGGGTGGTGTGATCCACTATCCTAAAAGTAATATTTTTAATTTTGTCACAGATGCTTACTTCTAGCTCAGCTGTTCCTAGCAATCCCAACTTGCTGTCGTTTGCACATCTTAATTTTTCCTCACTTTTAATCACCTTCACACTTCAAAATTTCTAAAATAGTTCTGCACTCATCACATTTATTCTTGCTCCCGTGTCTAATAGACAATCCATTTCTAAACCTTGTATTTTCACTGTAATGCTCGGTCGTCCTTGCATCTATGGTACACTATATCTGCTTTTCTAAACTCGTCTATTGATATTATTCTCATAGCACCCGTTCCTTCTGATGTCCCGCTCAACTGACCCATGCTTTTCATATTATCATTTTTTAAAAATTTTTACACTTTATCATCCCTTCTTTTCTCTTCTTTGTGTTTTTCTTCTAGCTTTTTATAAAATATAATAGGAGATACTGATATTATAATACGCAAGAAGATGAGATTCACTACCTTTCTCTAGTATACAGCTCCGACTAACTCCCCATCTGTCGGAGCTCTTTCTTTTGGGTGTATTTCGTAGCTCTCTGAAACTCCGTCATCATTTGAATATCTTTCACAATTTTGTTCTCTGTCGCCCTCAGCTATTATTAGGTGTACAAGTTGAAAGTGACGTTTTCATAAATGATAATGTCATTTATTAAGATAAGATGTTTTAGTAA
>JBBMKC010003751.1:0-19400 GCA_037834085.1 Bipalium vagum | reverse complement strand
GTTTATAAATTTAAATTTTCTAATTACTCGTTTTGTAAAATGATTAATTTAAAGAAAAATTTCAGTGTTGAATTTAAAATGTAAAGTGTTGAATTTAAAATGAAAATGGTATATTATAGAAAAAGATGGATTCAATAATTTATACCAAACCATATGCAAGAAAAATATAAAAATTTTTTATTAATTTAGAAAATGTAAAAAAGAATCTTCAGTCCTTGATAAACCATTAGATTTTTCCCTTCCTAACCATTAATTTTCAATAAGAAAAATGTCGAATTTAAAATAAGAAAATAATTTTTATCACCAAGAATAGAAAATCTATTAATATAAGCATTTTATCAAGACATTGTGAAAAAAATATCTTACAGAAGGTAAAACAAACTTTACAATTACATGTAACACAAGATAAAGTTTAAAATTCAAGTTAAATAATATATTTTTAAAATTCTATAAAATTTGCAAAAGGTAAAAATAATATTCAAACATTCGAGATCATCCCAGCCACAATTGTTCCCCTTAATATTTCCATAGTTTCCATCCACTGAGTGAAATGATTTATGACCGAATATATGGTCAAGAATAATACCACATATTCAGTTGATTGAGGTTCATGTTTGTCCTCTTATCAACTTGGAGCTGAATCCGAAAAACCTTCTGTAAACATCGAAAAGGCTAAAGTCATGGAATTATCAGCCGTACTCATGCTGATGTGAGCCGAAGATAGATTTGTCTTGAACATATATATTCCAAAGTGACCACCAACTTTGAAGGGAGCTCCATAACGCCTACCCAGAAGGGAATAACTTATTTTATCAGTGTACACTGGTGGGTCATTGGGGCTGTACTTCTACATATTTTTAACAGATTAACAGATTTTTAAAGATTTTAATCTGATGTTCTTTGAAAGACTTGTTCCGAAGAATGATAAAATTAGTGTTTGATATAATCTATAGTCTATACTGCAATTATTTTTAATCATTGTCTGGACAAAAGTTCTATTTTTGAGTTGATTTCTTGTTTTCAAAGGTATTATCTTTTAAAATTCTCAAAATTTTTACATGCAAACTGCTATCCAAAGATTTTTATTTTTATAGGTAAACTAAAGATTTAATGAGCTCTGTACTTATAAGTTGCTGAAAAATGTTGTGATCATCTATTTTAAAAATATTTTTTTAAAAAAACCGTATACTTAAACTTCTGGTAATAAATATTTAAAAATTAATTTGTTTATCTCATTTGATTCTGAGAAAGCACGTTTAATCATGGGTAAAGCAAAAGTTCCAAAAATTGTCAAAGAAAAAATTATAAAAGTAAATTTAAGTTAATTTAGATTATTTTAGTATGTATATCTGTTAGTCTGGAAAAGTAACAACTAAAAAAAAGGAGGTAAAGCTTTTGAATATTTTACATCCATAATTTAATTTAGAATCTTACTCTGAAAAATATTGAAGTAAAATTGAATTTTCTCTAATGTGAATTAGGCAATTTTCCAGAAAACTGATGAAAATCAGTCTTATTTTGGTGATACTATTTCGTCATCTAAACCTTTAAATAATGGTTTAACTGATAATTGGAATTTTAAACTAGTTTCATGGAATATTAACGGGCTTAGAGCTTCATTAAAGGTTTCTTAGTTTTTAAGAAATATCGCCATTTCTTAGTTTAATATTTTAGGCTAAAGCATTGGAATATATAAAAGATGAAAATGCAGATATATTTGCTTTACAAGAAACAAAATGTTCTAACTCTGATATTCCAAATGAAGCCAAAAATATAAAAAATTATAAATCATTTTGGTATAGCGCCGATAAACCTGGATATTCTGGTAGTTTTTATTTAGATATTTTTGAAAACTTCAATTTAAGCTTTTTCTAATTCATAGTCCATTTCAATTTATTTATACATTTCAATTATAATTTTTATTAATCTTCAACAAAAATATTTTCAGCAGTTAATTTAAATTATATTTCAAATATTTATCGTGATTTCCATCTTTGATTAATATGCCCGCTTAATATTTGTAGATCATTAATTTAAAATAATATTAGTCTCAAACAGAGATTTGAAATTACTCTTAAATCATAAAATACTTATTTTTATATTTGTTACTATTATACTTAGACGTAGTAACGTGTGCTCGTGACTCACTTTTTATATATCGTTGTGTCCGTAACTCCTCTCAACCTTTTCGAATCAAAACTTTTCAATAAAACTTTATTGGCTAAAAGCACAATCACAATATCAATCACCATGATAAGTTCCCAAAATATGTCCAATAAGTAATAATAAAATGAATATACTACTATTAATGAGAGAAAAGAAAAATTTAATCACAAAGGGAGAAGTTCATGAAGAATAACACTAGAAATAAACACAAGAAAATAATAAACGGTATCAACAAGAGCGACAAGGGGTCCCGGGTCGCCCTCTAGGACCTTTTCAGGTCACCTAGGGGTCCCCTTGTAGAATCCTTCTTCGAAGTCATATCAACTTGAAAATACCTTGATGTCCTGTCTTCGGCTCGTAGTCCTTTTGAATTCGTGGTTTCCTAATAGACTCTTCCTGGAATTTTCGTTCCTGTTGGCGTATTATTGTCCTCGAATTCTGTTCCGATGGTCTAGCGTTTTCTTTTTTTTTGTTGTGCGATTGACGGGAATAGTCGTAGAGATTGGTCTGCGATCACCAATTCCTACGCTTAGAGACGGCTATTTTCCACAATAGCCATCAACTCTATCTCCACGACAAGATATACTCATATCAAGGCTAATGGAAACCTGCAGTCCACTCGACTGTCAGAGAACCATTAGCCTAATCTGTCGAAAATCCATACGGCGAAATTTTGTCAAAAAAAGAAATTTCTAAAAATTTTTCAAAAAAAAATTTATTATTAATTAATTATAATTATTATTTTTATTATTATTACTACCATTACTAATTCTCATATTCATCATCATTAATTTCAAAACCAAACATATTGTTCCCTGACTAATTAAAAAGGTAATTTAAAAATAAACAATAAATACGTGTTTATTTTGTTTTTGTTGTCATTTAAGAATATAGATTGAAATTTGAATTAATTTGAACAGAACATCATTTATTTAAGGAACTGGGGTTTATTCAAAAACTGACCCTATCAACATAAAGTATGGAATCGGTAAATTCGAGCATGACAATGAAGGAAGGGTGATCACAGTTGAATACGAGAATTTTCATTTCGTTACTGCCTGTAAGTAAAATCTTACTTTAAATAAAATGTGAGTTGATTTGTAACCTATTAAGATGTTCCCAATTCTGGAAGAGGACTAGTAAAGTTGGATTATCGAAAAAATTCATGGGACGTCGATTTTGCTAACTATTTGAAAGAGTTGGACAGAACGAAACCAATAATTGTATGTGGAGATTTGAATGTGTCGCATCATGAAATTGGTAAGCGTTCTTCCTCCTGAATGGTTCTTAATGCGTCGTGTTTTTAAAAAAAAGATCTGGCCAATCCAAAATCTAATACTAAAACTGCGGGGTTCACAAAAGAGGAACGAGAGGGGTTTTCCAACCTACTGAACTTGGTAGACTTGATTGATACATTCAGACATATCTATCCTCGCCGGACTGGAGCATATACGTTTTGGAGTAACATGAGAGATTCCCGAAGTCGCAATATTGGATGGTTTATTTATTTCAGAGAATTCGTTGATTAATTGAATTCTTTTTGTAGGAGATTGGACTACTTTCTCATTTCAAGAAGACTACTGCCAAATCTTTGCAATCAGGAACTTAGAACAAAAGTTATGGGAAGTGATCACTGTCCAATTGTGCTGTACATGAAATTTTGAAAAATATTTTTATTTGAATGTGCTATGTGTAGAAATATTAATATCTATGTTAAAATAAATGTATTTTTATTATTTCAGTGAAAGAAAAAAATTGGATTTTATTTTTAGGGGGTATTAGACTATCATATATATTTATATCATTTTCTGATGTTTATTGTTTAAGAGGTAGTAAATACATGTATATATATATTTTTTGAAAAATCAAGATTAAAATTAATAAAATATTTTAAATATAAATAATATTTAATTAAAATATATATCAAAATTGCATCTCTACTGAACCATCCTATTTCTATGTAATAAATTTCATGAAATTCACTGAACAAATCTTTTAATATAATTTCCGGCGATTTGAGAAAAATTAACTGATGATACTTTCTAAGTCTAAAATTTTTGAACAAAGACTGTTGGAGGTTGTATTATGCAATGGTTAACAAATATTTTATCACCCTGTCAAGCTTTTAATAATGTTGGATTAGCGAAAGGCACAACCCTTTTAGAATGACTGATCTTTTGAAAACCGATCAATAGTCTAGGATAATTATAAAATTAATTAAATTGACCACAAAAGGGTCAGAAACGGAATAATAATACCAATAATAAAATATTTTTTTATCAATAGATGATATAATCTTGACCATGGCTAATGTCGAATTGCCCAGATTAGATCAGGCTCCGCCATTAGGGACCGATTTAGGTTTAAGTGATCAAAAAGTGAATTGACATTCCTCATTAAGAATACTGGTCTACGAATGAGTAGTCGTCTGATCAGCATAAAATGAACTATAATCCTCAACGGATTGCTACAGAACTAGAGCTAGCAAAATTTTTTTGATTATATAGGTCGTGCTCCACCAGTCTAAATGCAAACAATTTTTGCAATGGAATTGATAAGTTATCTATAATCAATTTTAGTTCATTGTATGTCTTTACCCGTCGCTCTTCGTGTTAATGGCTTAACGGCAATTCTTCAGTAATATTAAAACTCAAATTTATATTTCTGATAAATATTGATAATTTTAGAGTGTCACTGATATCACAGCTTTCATCTAGTACTAAAGAACATCAGTAAAATTTCTTAGTTCGATCACATGAAAATGCAGTACTATCTTCGAACAGGTCATCGATTCTTCTTCCAATTGTGAATCTTGACAAGATTATTTTGGAAATAATGTTAGTTTTATCAGGAAAAGCTATTTCTGCAACTGAGTTAATCATTCTTTAATCATTTCGACATCAGAAAATGGTTTCATTTTTTGGCTAAATTATGCATGACTATATAACAAACTTTTACTACTAAATCTGCTAAAAATCTTTAAGCTTTGAATATATATATTTATATATGCTCTTATAAAATAATTCCTAATTGACTCTATTTAAAGAATTTAAATTGATATAAAAATGGTTATTAAATTGTTTTATATTTACTCATTTAAATCTCATTAACGAATTTGTTTAAATAATATAATTTAAATAAAATTGACTTAAAATTGTGCAATAGTTATCATTATTTTTTAATTTTGAAATGAGTGTTCCAGTTATTAAAAGAGGTCTTATGAATTATATTGTTAGCTTATTTATTAACTTTAAATATCTTCTATAATTAATTACTAGAGTACTAATGTATTTATAAATCCCCTTAACATCCCTGTTTATCAAAAAAAGGATAGTTCCTCAGATTTGGAATCAGACCAGCTTTATGAAGAAAAAATGAAAATACTCAGCCAAAAATTAGATATATTGATGAAAATTCCACATCAAGAATTTTGGTGTCATGTACAGATAATTTTTACTTATTTCAACAAATTATTAATACATTAAGGTTGTGTATGATACAAGCATTTTATTGTCTTTACAAAGTTTCTGTAATAATGCTACTCGGTGATTTTAATTATTTTATATCATATAATTACATTAAAACAGGTCATACGAATTAATTTTAGACAGAACTGAATTGGGAAAATCTCAGAAGGCTTTGCATAATAAATATTTTTTATTGATTCTCAGACTGACGTCGAATAAAGAAGTTAATGTAATTTCACATCATAATAATCCGAATCATAAATGTACTTAGATCACAGAATTTTCAAAAACCAATTACGGCGATTTGATCTACGATAATTTTATTGTTGACATTCCTCTTTTGTTTGACATTTGCTCCATATACGGTGATGATAATAGCGAAATAATCGGCAAGATGATTATGCACATATTTTCTTGTCAATCTTTATACGAGGATGATTTTAGATCATATGCTTTGCAGACCCTTAAACAAATCGAAGAAAAGATTTATTTCATCACATCGAATGTAAAACACAAAAAAGATATTCACAATTTGAAAACAAATGTGTTGTCGGAGGAGTTTACAAATGACTTCCTTTTCTACATGATCGATATTCTTCATAGTTGGAATAACATGTTGCAAGCTGTGTGTAGCAAATCCCAAATTTTCGAAATGCTTAACCAAATCTCATTTCCCAGATCCCTGGAGCAGATGTTCGAAAAGCTGGTTCCATTCATGCAGGAAAAAATCGATAAATTTGAAACTACAGATCCAGACAGGCTGAAACATTTGCTCAGTGTTTTTTGTTTTAACTTAATCAATTTGTGGAGAAAGATTTTCAAGGGATACTTTCTTGATAAGCTGTTGTCAGACAACGGGTCGTCTGTATCTTCGGCAAGTTCATCGGAAGAGAAGTTTTTGTTGATTAGAGAATGCATTTCAGTTATAAACAGTTGTCAAGACAACCCAATATTTGCAGATGCGATGTATCTCATGTTTCCGTTACAAGATGATTTTGATGTGATATTACACGCTGTCAGTCAAGATAAGTGAGTTTGAAATTGGGTCTGCCATTAACAGAACTATTATTCGTGTTTTTTCCCAGACACGAGTATTATTCCGACTTTGTCAATTTGTCATTGACATCAATTTCTAAAGATATCGATGGCCGGAAGACAATTTTTTCTTCCAAATCTGTTCCAGAAAGCAAAACATATGAAGATTCGAAAGACAGGACGTCAACCGATCAGCTTTCCGACATTAAATTCATTGTAGATATATTTCCGGACTTGTTGGAAAAGGAAATTAGGGTGATTTTTTATCGATATTGTATTTTGGTGCTACTCTTAATAATTTCTGATTTTCAGACCTATTTGAAATGTTACCAATGTTCTCCGGAGCATATGCTGGAGTCCTTGCTAGCTGGTGCGATCGATATTGATTTTGTGAAGAAAACAGCAGTGCAGGAATCAAACGATACGTCTCTTGTGACTGATGTCATGTAAAAATGAACTCGAACGTTTTGTTGATGTCAATAACGATATTTCAGAAATCGAAATGTCCTGGCCAATCATCGCAACATTTACGATGGTGACGATCTTGATACCGGTCGTGTGGATGCTTCCCAACTTCATTTGGGAAAGCGTCAGGTCAAATTGACAAGCTTCGTTGATTCAGCCTTGAAAAGCACCATAATGGGCATTGTTCAAAAGCAAAATGAAGAGGAAAGGGAGCGCGACGTTTTGCAGTTTAATCCGAATTTAACATATGACGGTAAATTAATGTTTTTGTTCTCATCCGATTCCGTTGACATTACTTTGCGTTTTTGTTTAAGATGAATTTGACGACTTTTATGGGATTAGTCATGACGGAATCGTGGTCGATAGTAACAAGTACGCAAATGTTTTAATTTTATTGATTTTTAAACAGTAAAGTCTCTCCAGCTTTCTATTTTTCCTTTCTCTCGGATAATGAATAATAATGAAATTAACATTAATCAATTGAGTTTCATTTTACATTTTTGGACGTTTAAAATAATTTTTAAAATCGTTACTCATGTTATTTAAATTAATAATTTATAGAATTATGTCAATATATTGAAATGTTCAAGAGTACAACGATGATAATAAATATAATAAAAAATAATCATGTAAGTGATAATTGGTAAAGATAATAATAATAATAATAATAATAATAATAATAATAATAATAAAATGGTAATATTGAATAATATTAGTAATAAAATAAATAATAATTGTAAAAAAATAAATGATAAAAGTAAAAAATATAAACTAATAATAATAAATAATTTTCTTAATTGATAATCAATATATTTTAAAGAACATCCGAAGAAGTTAATATACAAAAGTGTTCTCCAATCGTCGATTCTATCACCAAAAACTCCAATAGTGAAAATCTTTCTCAACGTGACAAAGGTACCATTAATGATTTTGTTGAAGACAAAGGTGAAATTATGGAACCATCGAAGCTTAAATTTACTCAATACGACAAGCGTCAATTTGAGAAAAAGAAATATCAAGACAATGCGATAGGCCTGCAAAACGGTGAAAACGGCTTGGGACCAGTCAGTAAAAGGCAAGGTAGCCATGCGCCTAAAGATATCGGTTTCAAAAAGGACCGTAGGCCAAAATATGAAAGGAACAAGCTGAATAAAGCTGCTTAAAAGTTTTTCCTAGACATATTTTTTGAACCAAATACAATGTTTGCTTTTTATTATTTATTTATTAATTTTATTATTTATAGTAATATTTTTAATTTTAATAATAATATTATTGGTAGTAGTAGTAATTATTAGTTGCAGTTTTTTTCCAATATTCGATGAGTTATATTTTATTCTAACTATTATTAAAGAAAAAAGAAAGGTTTCGTCAACCCAAAATTGCGACGAAATGCAACCTGAAATTGTTATAAAAAATTGAAAAATACCTGTGAAATTGGTCAAAAATCGGTTGCTAAGACTATGAAATGTTCTCATCCGTACGTTTCAATGATGTTAAATGAAACATACAGTGTTTTAAGAAAATTACAAAACCGAAACTCAAAAAAGTGAGGCCTAAATTCCGAAATCTTTACAATACCTACAAAAATTTTATTTTAGATGATGAATCTTATTTTACGTTATCCAACAGTACACAAACTGGAAATCGCCACTATTATTCAAATAAAGTTAAACATGTTAAGTTAATCATGCTAAACATCAGTTAAAGTCCAAATATGAAGGAAAACATTGGTTTGGATAGCTTTTCCATCTTTAGGTGTTTCCAATCCATTTTTTTGCCATCAAAGTAGGCAAGTAACCAAGATGTGTATCTTAATGAATGAATTTTTTTGGCCTGATCTAGCTTCATCTTAATACACAAAAATGATCCAGAAGTACCTTGTAGATGAAAACGTGAATTTTATTGAAAAATTGAATAACCCGGCAAATGTTTCTGAAGCGGGGACAATTGAGGATTCTTGGGTAGATCTGAAGCGAGCTGTATATAATTGAAAAGCCAAAACTTCTCATAAACTTAAAAAAAGAATATCTTATTATTTAAAAAATGGATCTGAAGAAGGGGTCAGAGGTTCACCGTAGACTGGACTGTATAACCAGGTTTGGGATAAACACAATTTTAAAACTTTTTTGTATAATATCTATTTTCTAATATCTTGATCCATTTATTATTTGTTAAATTTAAAAGTTTCATTTCTTTTTATAGGGTGCTATTTACCGACAGATTCATCAATAATTGATTTTCTCTGAGCGTTGTGCTGTATTTACAAAGGTTTAAGTAATCTAATCTTAAAGAAAATAAATTTTCTTGTTTCATATAGGAATTTTCACACAAGATTCTAATCAATGCACTTAAATAAAATTTTCTTGAGATTCAGTAAGCTAAATAAAACATTCAACTCATTTTGAACTTTGAAAAATTTCAAGAGATTAGTTATATTCGGCTAAAATTCCGTTCTCATACCCCCAGGGTCACTTTTGTTTATCTATTCTAAATAGATAATTATGTAACTAAAAATGAGAACTAAAAACTGATTTAATATTTATTTTAAATCATAATTTTTATGAAATTTTTAAAAATTTAATTTTGTACTTAGTTACTATTGATTAAATTAACAAATTAAAACAAACTTCACTTTGGGGGTACGAGAACGGTAAAAAAAATGTTTATCTAACTAATTTTTAAAAGTTTTATATCGAATTTTTCAAAAATTTAACAGATTTTGGTTATTAAAACTTATTTAGGTTTAAAAAGTGAAGAGTAGGAATATATATATTTTTTCTAATATTTTTAATATACGAACTGTTTTTCTTGACCTATTCTGATCAATAAGAAAAATATCTTTCATTATCACATTATTTTTATTAAATACATTATAAAAATGTCTAACACAAGTGGATTCTATTACTGAAATTACTATTTGAGATATAATCTGATTAAAAAGGTTACGACGTATTTTTAAATTAAAAGATATTTTGAATTTTGTATATTCGGTATCTTGAATCTTAATTTTTCCTGAGATTTATAAGATCCCAAAAATATATTTCAGTATTTCTTGACTTGAAAAAATAATTTTTCATATTTAATGTTAAGCATTAGTGTCACATTACCATCATCTGGGTGAGTTTTCTAAATGTGATTTCCTGTTTGACGAGAAAAAAGTAAATAAATTACAATTAATTTTACGGAAAAATCAATCCTTGGATCCTCAATTATTTCGTACTGAATAAATTTGAAAAATGTTCATGAAAATATTTTATAAAAATATTTGTACTATTTTATGAAAAATAACATATAGATCTATATTTTGTTTAGTTAGGATGGCATGTAAGAAATTCCGTGGCTAGTTGGCAAAATGCCAATATTATTTAATTAGGATTTTGTAAGAAATTAGTGGTGCGTTTCTTAACAATCTTAGTTTTCCAGATAAATGGATCTTATTATTATTTTGGTAAAATCTAATTAGAATTTTTAAAGAAATTTATATAATATATTAAATTATTGAAATGATATTTTTTATTATTGTTATACTAAAAAAATGTTTAAAATTAATTTAAATATTATATTAAAATATTAATATAATTGAAACAATCAAAACCTTTTTGTGAATTTATTAAATTATAAATAAATATTGTTACAAACGATTTTTAGTAGTAGCTTTTTTCCATTTATATAAGCTAAGTTATTTATTCTTTTTTGTATAAAAATTAAAGATTTAATTATTGAAAAAACTGACTCAAATTTTCGAGATTTTATCATTGGTTAATATTGAAATTTAGGAGAATGAAATATGTATTTTTTTACTTTTAACATATATGAGTATATTCGATAGAAATAGTTTATTAAATTATTATTTTAATGAGAATAAAGTGAATATAAAGAAAATATAAGCTTTAAAATTAATTTGATATTTAATTAAATTAAACTTCAGATAAACCAGAAGAATGAATTATCGCACACGGTCATTTTTTTGCGCAACTCTTGCTCAGCTCACCTGACCTTTACTGAGGTTGCTGTTGGCTTACCTAAAGAGCTCATTATCTTACAATCTAACCAAAACACTCTAAAAATTTAATAAATAAAATGAGGGTGAGACCCTTTTTATGTACAACAATCAAACTACAAAACTCGGCAGTCACACAAAATCAACAAACTGCTCAGGCAGTCTCAATAACCACAAGCATCCTGGTCAGCAAAATAAAAATTATTACGAAAAATCATCCCATTTGTGGATTAACCTTTTTACAGTATCTTGGGTGTTTCAAATTCACATAATTAGAAAGAAATATCTTTTTAAACTGTAAAAATATCTGTGCCATTATCGTAACAGAAGTTCAGTTCTATATTTCAAACTTTTTTGTAAAATATCTAGCATTCTTCACCGATTGACTTGGTAATATTATTCATAAGTTCTTATAAATAAGTGCTCGAACTAAGTTTGTGCCAAATCATCATCCTTTTTTTTAATCATCCTATAAAGAGTCAAATTGTAAAAATCATAATTTCAAATAAATATTTTGAAATCTATTTCGTTATCTTAGTTAATTTTAATTTTTATTCGATCATTAAAGTTTTATATTTTTGCTTTGAACGTTCATCCGTAAACCCTTGATATCATATTTATTGTATTAATTTACCTAAAAGTTCATAATTCGATTTTCTTAACCACATTAAACTCATATTTTTTAGGAACATAACAATTGGATAATCCTAAGAATTCTATATATCACAAGCACTAAAGGCTGGATTATTTTGTAAAAATATTTTAGTGTATGATTGGTGAACTTTAGAGAGAATCATTCATCATGTTTCTAAACACCAAAGAAACCATCACCGCCGATGTCTATTGCGCTGAATTAGAAATAGTACATGAAAAATTATTTTTTCATTATTTTATAGTGAAAACTCGAAGAATTTCTGTAAAATTTAATATATTAATGTATAATATAAGGTATATAACTATATGTATATATAAGGCTTTTCCATAAACTTAGTATATCAATTTGTTTTATTAATATCTTGGTAATAATCTAAACATCTTAAGTATGTTTCACATAAAATTCATTTCCCAAGTTTACAAATGCAAGTCTCTAAAATTAACATTCAAGTCAAAATTTATTTAACAAAAAAACAAATATATCAGAGAATTGTCATCCACTATCACTATCACTTTTGACCATATTTCAATGTCAATCTCTCTCGCTGCAAATGACACAGTGACAAGCTATGTCTGAGTAATTGGACTTCCACCATGACGGAATTCGGTTGCCTTTGAGATTAACAATGGTCCTAAAATGAATCATTTTGGAGATGGTTAGAGTTTAGTCTTTTCAACTCACTCATAATTTTGTCACAAAATCCATGAGGTGTTTTTGGCATATGATGTTTAACTGTCTCTAAATTCTTTCAATTAAACAAACATAATCCATTTTTGGTAAATCATAAAATGGATCATTTACGCCTAATTGAAAGATATTAAAGAAATGGTGAAAGTAATTTTTTTTCCACTGTTTGAATTTATTTTCATGATAGTTTTCAAGAATGGATTTCTTATGTAGCTATCTTCGATCTTAAATGTCTGATACAACGTCGGCTAAAAAGGTACAGTAAGCATTGGTATTAAGGCTTAGTTTGAGGACAGTAAAGTTCGACTTTCCTTTTGACCCCACTTCATCCAAACATGTATTTTAATGGCATAATTGATTTGAAGAATGTCTGAAACATCTTCACGGTATAAAGCATGGTGTTGATGTCGAGATTTTGTTTTTGCGAGATACACGAAAACTCAATTGCTTCTCATCAGTTGAATTTGATCTGGACCAAAATGGAGTATTTTTGTTAACAAATTTGATAGGATAGTTTATTTTTTCAACTTAATTTTATTTTCATTCACTATGATATCTTAATATTTCTGATTGATTTACTTTATGGTAAAATTCAGTTTCTCAAAATTTTTGTTCGAAATTCTATTTTTAATTTTGTTAAAAATGATTGAATAAATAATTATTTTATTTTTATTATGGGAAATGAAAATATTACACTTATTTATTTGATAGAGAACTTTTGGATCGTACAAAAGGAAAAGTAATAAAATATTTTTAAAGTGTTGGGTTTTGGAGCAATAATAATGATGATAATAATAGTAATAGCAATTATAAAAAATATTAAAAAAATAATAATTAGTATTAATAATAAAAATAATCATATTATTTTGTTTTGCAACTTAATAATAATAATAAGAATTTTTAAAAATACTTTTCGTTAAAAATTTTTTTTTGATGAGCAAATTCCGCCGTGGGGATTTTTCGCGAGATTGGGCTAATGGATTTCCTGACAGGATTCCATTAGCCTTGACATGAGTCTATCTCGGCGTGGAGATAGAGTTGATAGCTATTAGGGAAAATAGCCGTCTCTAAGCGTAGGGATTGGTGATCGTAGACCAATCTCTACGCCTATATAAAGAGACGGCTTTTCCCGTCAATTGGCCCAAAAAAGGAAAGAATCAATTCAGGATAAACTTCAAGCCGAGCGACAATTCAGAATCAGTTTCGAATTCAATTTCAGGTTTTCCTCTTAGTGGATATGGCGACGCAGAAGGATTTAACAAGGGGACCCAGCAAGCTTGGGAACCCCAAGGTGACCTGAGAAGGACCTAGAGGGCGACCCAGGGACCCCTTGTAGCTCTTGGTGAGACCGTTTTGTTTTTAGTCTTGACTTTTTCTTCTCTTTTATTATAATAGTAACAGTATTTACTTTTATTTTATTTTATTTATTTATCATTATTCTTGGTGACATTGTTATTTATTAGACTCATTGATTATGGAATGATTTAAAGAAGTGGTTATTTTTTGCCAGTGTGATTGTGTGATTGTTCAAATAAAGATTTTTTGTAGAAGTTGGATTCAGTTCTTAAGGGTGCGGATACGATATTGTGGTGGATGTTTTGATTCGAAAAGGTTGAAAGGAGTTACGAACACAATGATTTATAAAAGTGATTAGACGAGCACACGAGCACACGAGCACACGTTACTACATCTAAGTATAATAGTAACAAAAGTAAAAAAATAAAAACAAACTACATTATTATATATTTCAGGTTATTAAATATGAAATTTGTAAAATGAAATACTGTTCATTGATATATTAGAATTACAAGGAATTATGTTATTCATCAAAGTATGCAAACATATTTTCTATACATTTTGCCATTTAAGCGGCAGTTTGTTCATCCTTCCATGTAAAAAGCTGGTGGACGGTAAATGAAATCCTGGAAGGCCAGTTTTACATCATTGAATGGTTTTTCTAATAAAAATTATTCAAAATTGAGTAAGAAACGGTAATCAGTGGTTGTTATGTCTGATGATTGTGGAGAGTGATAAAATTTTTTGTATCATGCCGTCAGCAGGTCAATTGGTTACAGTATATTTCTGTTTTGATCAATTAGCCAGGTTTCATGAATTCAAAATAAATTAAATCTATGCTAGACCATCAAAAACTCACCAATAGGTGCCTTTAATGATAATTACACCTCGGGAGTATTATTATAAAATATTAAATACCGTAGATACTCGAATATAAGTCGAGGTTTTTTCTATAAGATAGCAGATATTTCATAGCAGTTTTAACTAAGATGATACCACCGCTGCCGAAGATTATGACGAATCGGATGATGACGTCTTCTATTCAGACCATATGACTAATCAGCAGGCATTGCAACTTCTTCAATCAGACTCGGATTCCGAGTTTTGTGGTTTTGAATAAATGTTACCTATGATGCCATGTTTGTAAATAAAAATATAAATATTATCACGAATATTTTGCAATAAAGTATCAAAAGATTGACATTTTTTCCTTGTTATTTTATGTTATTTTCCAAATGTACGAAAGAGGAAACTGCCAAGACATATATTTTAACCTCGACTTATATAAGAGCCATACGGTTTTTCCACAAAATTTCCCATTTTTCCCCTTCTACTTATACACGAGGTCGACTTATATTCGTGTATCTACGGTAATATTTATTTTATAAATATAAGTTTTCTGTAAATTAGAGAAAAGTTTAAGTATATATTCCAAAAATATTTTAAATTTGAAATATTTAATAATATTAGGTGTGCAAGTTGAAGATGAAGATTTAATAAAAGAATTGTTGTAATATTCGTATAAATAAATAAATAAATAAATAAATATCTTTCAGGTACTCTAATTCAAAATATATTCGAAAACAAAAGTGAGTGTAATATACATAATATGTGTATACATAATACATAGATATTTTGTTAATAAATATGTCTGAATTTCAGGTAATAAATATCATTTGCAATACGTTTTAATTTTTCTGTATTTTCAATACAAAAAGCAGCCGAGAATTACCACAGGATTGTGGAAATTAATGTTGACAAATCTCTTTTTCAATAAACAAACGAACGTTAGTTTGATAGATTTAAAATGGAAACTTCAATGTGCAAGACACCGAACACCCAGGTCATTCGAAAAATTTCGAAGATACAGATTTGCAAGCATTCCTGGATGGTGTGACCCAGGTCAATCGTCATCATCTATTGCAAAACGCAATATCCATGGAAAGTGCATATGGTAGGATGTACTGTATTACGAGCTCTTAAAACTGGTTAAACGATTACTGGTAACAGATATCAAAAACAATTGCTTAAGTGAGGTGATGCATTGAAAATAAAACAACCAGAGTAGACTAAAAGACATGGGAAATTCATTTTTCTCAAAATGTTGAATATACTTGGTTTGGATGTCTAAATAATAATAATGGATTGTCTTACCACACCCGCCGTAATTGCTAGAAATTTCTCCATATGATTATTATTTTTTTAGATCGACAGTGCATTATCTTTCTTTTAAATTGGCCAAAGTTAAAGATAGAAATTGAAATGACTTTGAATAGAAAATTTTGTTTAGGTTTGTTAAAATAAATATTTTTGCACTCTTAAAAAGTCGTCATTTTCAACTTGTACACCTAATATAAATAAGAGAAATTTCAAGGTCAAAAACATTATGCGAAATTTTCCACAAATTTTGACCTTCGAATGAATATTAAGAATTAAATTACTGGTAAGTGCTTCAAATAATATTTGACTCAATTTTTTTTCATATAAAATTATAAAATTATTATTTCACCTGACACTAAACAATAAATGAAATACCAATATGAATTTGGGAATTTTCTAAATGGCACGAATATTGCCAAATTTCCGTAAAATCACAGGGAAAATTAAAACAGGTATTCTTCTCACGATTTCAAATTTAATAAATACTAATAATTTGTCTGAATGTGTCATGGAATAATTAATTATTTAGGTGTGAAATATTCTCACTAAAAAATTAATTTTATTTCATTGAATTAACGTAAATAATTTTTTCATTTCGTGAAAGAGAAATTCCATTATTCTGTGACATGTAGAATAATTCAATTATTTTTTTTATAAGGGAAATAGAAATTATGCTTTGCCTCAAATCAAACAGTCGACTGAAAAATGAGTTTAGAATGATGAAGAACCCTAAATTGACCTGAAAATTGTGAAATACTTTAATAATTAAGTGTTACTGCTAATGAAAACTATCAGACCGATATATCTTTTCTGGACTCATTTTCAAAAGTCGATGAATAGGATCAACGGATGATGAGTTACAATTGTTTCTTTGTGTTGGCAAAGAATTTATGGTACAATAGGCAAGAGTTGGACTTCCAAATCAACTTCAGATTCTCAACAATAACTATCTACTCCATCATCCGAAAATCTCAATCAATTTTCTTTCATTTGTTACAAATGAAACGAAAGAAATTATTTTTTGGATACTCCGTTTTGATTGGCTAAAAATAGTTATATCAGATTTCGTATTCTTTTGAAATCATTTATTTAAGATTTAATTCGGGAAAAAGAAAGTATTCAGTATGTTCATATAGTTTATTGTACGTATTTATCTTTTTTATTATATATTTATTAAGTGATAGTTAGAATTTTATATTTTATAATTTAATTTTGCTCATTTTTTCCACATTTTATAAAAAATTGTTACTGTTTAAAATTTTGAATATACGTGCTCTTCATTTCTAACACCTTTTTAATTCACATTTAATAAATATAATATTAAAAATATCGAGAATAAGAGCTGCATTTTTTATATTTTTAACTTTTTTCATTTCTATATTTTGTTTAATTATCAAAGTGAGAAAGTTCTGTGAGGTAAGAGTTTTTATGAAAGCTAAAAAATATTTTTATTATTATTTTTATAAACTTAACAATATGTAGATATTTTCTGATCAATTGAATCAGTTTTATGAATCCCATAAACTCTGTTTTAAATAAAATAATAATAATAATAAAAATATATTATTTTATTATTTCTTATTAATTTAATAAATATCGTGAAAATTGTATCTTTTTGCCACAGAAAATTCTACTTTATTACTCAATAAATTAAAATTTATTTCTTTTTGGAAATATCAGAGAAATTATTCTACCTCTTATCATCTCTATATCTTTGAAAGAAAATAACAAATATTAAAATAAATTATAATAAAATCGTTTTGTTAGTTTTATTAATATCAATGTCAGAAATATTTTCATTAATATTGAAACAGAAGAAATTAAAATAATAAATTTATTCTTCCAACCAATTATTTTATAGTAAAATATATTAATTAAATTTATTTTTCGTTAAAATTAGATTAAATAATTTTTCACAGATTCTGAATCTGATTAAATAATTATTAATTTATAATGGGTGGAGGAAAATGTTTTTCGTATTTTATAAAAACATTGAAACCGAATAAGAAAAGTATAACAAAAAATTTACTGAAACATCTTTTATATCAATAATCTCTTTCTATTTTAGCTGATCATCTTTGAGAAATTTTTTTGTACCAAATATCCTTTACACTTATGCATGGATTTGAACTTTGAGAGAATACTACAGAGATCTAAATAAATCATTATCTGACAGTACCATATCTGGGCTATACGATGGATACATCGCTATTTCCCAGCCAAGCCCATTTAATTTTTACTAGGACTTCAAAGATGGGTATAGTCTGGCATTGTTGTGCAGCAGCACAATTGTCTTCTAGTTTATGAAATTTGGTATAGTTCTTTTGTCGATAATTGATTACAATACATATTAAAATCAATAGTTTTAATGCAAGTATTTTAACAAAACATTACATTTTAATTAAACATAATATGGTTTTAATTTATTTATTAAAATAAAACCCAATATTAATAGTTACAAATATTAATTTAAACTCAATATAATGCTTATTAGGTCACCAGGGAAAATAATAGGGTATTTATCAATAATAATTCAGAATCTTACAAGAAATAACCTTTTACTCAGACTTTTTATTATTATATTTTATTATTTTATTATATATATATATATATATATATATATATATTATAATATTTATAAATCTGAGTTCTAATATATACAATATTTTTTTTAAAACTTTCCTGAAATTATTGTAATATTCCATTTACGAGGGCACCAACTAGTTAACATGTGGTAAATGGAGTTATGTGCCATTTTGGTTCAAGAATTCAGAGTTAACAAAGTAATACACAGGAGATGGTTTTAAAACTTAATACACTATTTTCATAAGTTCCAAAACTTGAATAAGAATCTGAAAAATAAATTTCGAAAATGATCCCTTACTGGTTATGTTGATGTTTTAAAGCAAATATTCGAAGATCTAATGTAGTTTTGACAAAAAAGAGGTTCAGATGGGTCTTAATTTGTTGAAAAAGTCAAAAAATGAATAAATAGCTGGTTATGATTTTTTGTGGATAACGGACTATAAATTGAGACATCTATATTCAGAAGAAATTCCGCTGATAACTGTCTTAGTAGCAAAACCAGGGTGATAAAAATTGATTAATGAACAGAATAGAAAATGGTCTTCATCATGCTTATCAGATGACTGGTTTCAAACTGGCTTTTCTAAACCAAGAAGACTATTTTTACATTGTCGTATTCATTAGCGAGATATTTTGCTTTTTTTTCATATTATCAAAAATTAATTTACGTTAGAATTAAAGTACAGTATTGATAACATTTAAAGAACTTAAGTGGTCCAAATGTCTAATATATACAAAACCTGGTCATTGAAATAGACTCAAACAAAAAGTTTCGTGTTTTAGTCGTAAATTCAATTTCTAAAATGTTTTTTTACGTAATTCATTATTAAATGCAAGAATAATAATTTATTAAAATGGAAAACACTAAAAAATATATACTACA